>JAQQSO010004686.1:0-12590 GCA_028658305.1 Pachyuromys duprasi | reverse complement strand
AGGGCACAGGGGTCTTATATGAGACAGTTTCTCCAACCAAGGACCATATATGGATATGGCCTAGAACCCCTGCTCAGATGTTGCCCATGATAGCTCATTGTCGAACTGAAGACCCTAGTAAGGGAAACAGGGACTGTTTCAGTCTTGAACTTGATGGCTGACTCTTCGACCCCCCCCCCCCATACATGCCAGGGAGTAACAGCCTGGCTAGATCCCAGGGGAGGGCATTGCAGCCAGCCCTGAGGAGACAAGATGATCTGGGGTCAGATGGAAGGGGAGGAGATCCTCCCCCATTGGTGGACTTGGAGGGGGCGGGGAGGAGTTGAGGGAGGGTTGGAGAGGATGGGAGGGAATGAGGGAGGGGGCTACGCATGGGATGCAAAAACCTAACCTGTGATTGATATAAAAATAAATAAATTTATAAAATAAACTGCATAGTACTGGCAAAGAAACAGTGGATCAATGGAATCGAATAGGAGACCCAGAAATAAACCCACACACCTATGGATACTTGATTTTTTGACAAAGAAGCCAAAACAATACACTGGAAAAAAGATAGCACAACAAATGGTGCTGGTCTAACTGGCTGTCTACATGTAGAAGAGTTCTTTTGAGTGACAGATTTTCTAATATTTCCTTTCCATGACATTTCTATGACAGCAACATTAGTAACTAGTAAATGAAGCAGCTAAATATTAGATGAAAGGAGGAGACTTTGCTGAAATCATGTATGATGACACTCACCTGTAGTCTTAGCACTTGGGTGATGGAGGCATCATTGAAGTTTAACAGCCAAGGCTACACAGAGAGTTCACAGTTAGCCTTGGCAATCTATATAGCAAGTTCCTGGGTTAAGAAGGCAAGCCAATGGGCTGCATGAGGGGCCATCAGGCACGTATGGCTATGGCCCATGGTACACCGAAGGCCATGTAGATGTCTATGGTCTGTGCTGAAGCCTGAACCCGTATTGATGTCTGTGGGCTGCGCTGCCACTGGGGACCATTATGATCTGAGTGGTCTGCGCTGCCACCTGAGCCTCCTCCCCTCCCCCACCAGAAGTAGCAGCCTAGACAGGAAGCCACCAAAGAGAATACTTAAAAAAATGTGATGGAGTTGCTGAAGTATGGATCTCCACAGTTGATGTCTTCTGGCAGGGCTGTGGGAGGGGAAGGACTAATCTCTAGTTAAGGGGCAGGCCATGGAGAATGTGACCAACCATGCTTTCACGACTATATAAATGACACAAATTGGACTTTTTTACTTTTATTTTTACTTTTTTTGGGGGGCGGGAGTTGTTGGTATAATGTTCTTGTGGAATGTATACAGTTTACCCTTGTTCATTCAAATGCCGATTTTCCCTACCCCCACTATCTGGTTTCAATCTGGACATTGCATTGTGATGCTTATTCTAAGCATCACCTGTCTCAAGTTTGTGTAAACATGCCACCATTTGTTCTCTGTAATTTCAATAAAACAACCAGCCAGTGCTGAGCAATGGAGAGAATAGAGTGGGACATCCTGGTCCGAAGGGGAGGAGAAGGAAGTGAGTGGGAGGAGTCAGAGAGGAGATATCAGCAGGAGAGGACTTGGAACTACAAGAGATGTACTGGACCTAAGATATGACTGAAAGCAAGTATAATGTGGGAAATCTGAATGGTAAGAAACTATGCAGGCTTGGAGGTTTAGGATGGAGTAATTATTGCCCGGCATTGTGCTCTGGTTAGTTAAATAAATCCTAGTTGCTGTGTGGTGATTTGGGTATACAGCTCGTTTAGGAATAACCACTGTTTAACTAAAAGTTAAATCAATAATAAATATTAGTCACCAACAACAGGGGGTTCACAAGACTGGGGAGGTAGACATGGAAGGACTGGGAAGTTAGTGTGACCAGTGTGCATCATGTGAAAGTGCCAGAGAATCAATAAAAATGTTATGATTAAAAAAAAAAGGAAAAGAATTGAGCATCTTACCCAGGGTTCTCCTTCTTGATTAGCTTCTTTAGGTGTGCAGATTTTAGTAGGTTTATCCTATATTATATGTCTAATATCCACTTATAAGTGAGTTATACCATGTGTGTCTTTCTGTTTCTGGGATACCTCACTCAGGATGATCTTTTCTAGTTCCCACCATTTGCCTGCAAATTTCATAATTTCCTTGTTTTTAATTGCTGTGCAGTATTCCATTGTGTAAATGTACCACAATTTCTGTATCCATTCCTTAGTTGAGGGACAACTGGGTCGTTTCCAGATTCTGGCTATTGTGAATAAAGCTGCTGTGAACATGGTTGAGCAAATGTCCTTCAAATGGGATAGACATTGGAAGAGGGAGAAAACAGGGAACAGGAGAGTAGCCTACCATAGAGGGCCTCTGAAAGACTCTACCCAGTAGGGAGCAAGCAGAGGCTGAGACTCATAGCCAAACTTTGGGCAGAGTACAGGAAATCTTATGAAAGAAGGGGGAGATAGAAAGACTTGGAGGGTACAGGAGCTCCACAAGGAGAGCAACTGAACCAAAAAATCTGGGCCCAGGGGTCTTTTCTGAGACTGATACTCCAACCAAGGACCATGCATAGAGATAACATAGAACCCCTGCACAGAAGTAGCCCATGGCAGCTCAGTGTCCAAGTGGGTTCCCTACGAAGGGAAACAGGGGCTGTCTCTGACAAGAACTCAGTGGCTGGCTCTTTAATCACCTTCCCCTGAGAGGCCAGCCTTACCAGGCCACAGAGAAAAATTCATAAAATTTTTATGAATGAAATGACATGGTTGCATTAAATTTGTCCTTTTAGTTTTCCTTAGTCTTAGTTTGCTTTTTATTGCTATAGCAAACACCATGGCCAAAAGCAACATGGGGAGGAAAAGGTGTAGTTCATCTTAGACTTCCATGTCCTGGTCTGTCACCGAGGTGGTGAGAGCAAGACCTCAAGGCAGGAACCTAGAGGCAGAAACTGAAGCAGGAGCCATGGAGGAGTGGTCTTTACTGGCTTGCTCTCCTTTGCTTGCTCTACTTATCGAAGACCACCTGCCCAGGAATGGCACTGCCCGCAGTGGGCTGGGACCTCCCACAGTGATAATTAATCAAGAAAATGCCCCATGGACCTGCCTACAGGCGATCTGATGCAGGCATTTTCTCAACTAAGGTTCCTCTTTCCAGATGACCCTAGCTTGGGTCAAGTTGACCAAATACTAACCAGTATGCATCTCCAGGGGAGATAGGGGTTACATGCAGCTTTATAGAAGATTCTTATTCATTCCTTTCAGGGAAGGCAAGGTAGAGGGCCTTAGGTGAACTTCATTAAAATCCAGTTATTTGAGCAAAGAAAGCAACACTGAAGATCTCTCTTTCTCCATCTATCTACATATATACACATAAATGATACATATACACATAAATAATATGTATTATCTATATACAATAAATAATCTGTATATAAATATATACACATAATGAATTAAACCATTCTCCAAAGGACAAATGCCATATGCTTTCATTCGTGGGCCCTAGATTTTACTTTATTTTATTTTGGGTCCTAACTTTTAGAGATATAAAGTCATGTTTGTGTATGACATGAAAGTAGAAGTAAAACTGAGGGGGAAGGGAAGAAAGTGGAGGAGAGGAAGGGGACTATGTTAAATGTATGCTATATACTTATGATGAAAACTCTAAAATGCCAGGCAGTGGTGGTGTATGGCTTTAATCCCAGCACTTGGGAGGCAGAGGCAGGTGGATCTCTAATGAGTTCAAGGCCAGCCTGGTTTACAGAGTGAATTCCAGGACAGCCAAGGTTACACAGAGAAACCCTGTCTTGAAAACCAACCAACCAACCAAGCAACCCCCCCAAAAGTCAACCCCCCCAAACCAAACCAAACCACCACCAAACCAAACCAAAACTTAAAAAATTAATTAATTAAAAATGGTTAAAATATGATGAGGTAAGAGTCGTACTTTGGAACTATTGGGAGAGAACTTATGGGAACAATTAAGGACATAACAGACTATGACTTCTGAATAGCACTCAAATAACCCAGGAAATAATAGCAAAAATGGACAAATGGCCTACATAAAATTAAAAAAGCTTAGGGCTAAAAATTTAGCTCAGAGGTACAGTGCTTTCCTATTATCACAGACAAAGAAAAAGACACCAACAGAAAAAAACAAAGTCTCAAGTGAAATAGGTCATAGAAAGGAGGAAATATTTCTCAGTTACTTACCTAACAAAGGACTAATACTTGGCATACATAAATAACTAAAAAATATTGAAAGAGCAAATAAACCCATAAATAGAGGGAGTGAGGAGATACCTTCAAGTGAGCATGTAATTAATATGTGGAACATGTTCAGTATCTTCAGCAATCAGGGAAATGAAAAATCAGAACGACACTGAGAACCCATTCAGACACACTCACCAAAACAAGAGATATGTTGGTGAGGATATGAGGAACAGGAGCCCTTGAAACCCCACTGGGATTGTATAATAGGTTACTTTAGTCACCATGGAAATCAATACCATGTGACTCATCTCCAAGTTGGTATATAGCAGCAGTTATGATGCCCAGGCTTATGACAACACTATCCACATAGATGAATTATGGAGTCATAGGTGACCAGCCAATAGATGGATGGATAAAGAAAATGTGAGATATATATGTTCCACAGAGCTAATTGTTTTTCTGGGTGCTAGAAAGATGGCCCGGCAGTTGAGATCACTTGCTACTCTTGCAGAGTTCCATTCCTATCAACCACAGGGCACTTTACAACAACCTGTAATTCTAAAGCCAGGAGATCTGACACCATCTTCTGACCTCCATGGGCATCAGGTGTGCATACAGTGCACTTACATACATGTAGGAAAAAACACTCAGATACGAAAAAAAATTAATTTTTTTCTTCTTAGAGATCATTGACTATTGTGATTTTTACGTAACAGGCATAAGTCAACTAAACAGTTCGATAGCTCACCACACAAAAAAGGATTAACTTTACAGCTGGGCATGGTGGTGCATGTCTGTGATCCAAGCACTCAGGGAGGTAGAGGCAGGTGGTTCTCCATGAGTTCAAGGCCAGCCTGGTCTACAAAGCGAGTCTAGGACAGCCAGGACTACACAGAGAAATCCTGTCTTAAAAAACAAAAAAACAAAAATAGGTGCTAGAAAGATGGCTCACCGGTTAAGAAAACTGACTGCTCTTCTAGAGGACCTGAGTTCAGTTCCCTGCACCCACATGGCAGCTCACAACTGTCTGTAACTCCAAGATCTGACACACTCAGACAAACCACCAATGCACATAAAATAAAAATAAACTATTAAAAAAAGTAAAAAAAAAGAAAAAGAATTAACATTACTATCAGATACCAGAGTAAGAATGCCAAAGGACAGAAGAGAGTACAACTTACTTTGAGCAAACTCTTCCGCATAGGCTCAGGAGAAGGTGGAGGGCCAGATATGGAAGGCTTTGAGTTTCTGCTTGTACTTTGTTGGGTAGGCTTTGAGAGAAGAGAGTTCTGCACGTTTCTGTTCTGCTCTGTCATCAGCAGAATGTCTGTTCTGACTTTACTTAGTTTTCTATTAGTCCTGTGAAGATTGCAAAAGGTAAATACTGATGCCGTTGTTCCCAGAATGAGCCACTCTCTAGAAAGTATTTCGTATTCCCACCTACCAGTGTCTTAATGATGGAAACCTTTTAGAGTAGACTGTTGGCACTCAGGTAGGAGTTTAACTTTGTTCTAAAGAATTACATCTGTTTCCAAGCTAACGAGTAATTCAGAGTAGGAGAGAGATGAACGCCTGCCAGTGACAGGTGGCTTCTGGAAGAGCCCCACTTAGTAAAACTCCTGATCATGCCTGTAGAAATATCTGACTTTGAAGGGTAAAGCTATGTGAAGTGATGCTTTACTCTTATTCTTGACTGTAATAACCATTGCACCATTAGGAACCACAACAAAATCTCCCGTGGTGACCCATGACTACTGTACACAAATGTATACAAACGCACAAAAGGTAAAACAAAACAAAACTCAAAATGGAGCTAGAAAGAGCTGTATGCAGTAAAGCAGCTTGGCTTTCAAGAGCCATGGTGTGAACAGGTTTTCAAGTTTTTGCTTTCACTGCCTACAATTCGCTCATGACTTGGGACAAGTTAAGCATTTGGTACAGAGGAATAGTTCAGAGCAGCAGCCCCTGGGATGGAAGAAGGGTCTCATGGGGATTTAAAACCAAAATGAGCAGGCCCTGGAGCAGTTAGCCTCTTTGTCATCTCTGAGGTAGGACTTGCTGTTACTGTCATGCGCACACCCTGAGCCGCTGGCCCAGGGATTACATTGAACTACACTGCGAATGGCACTTTGTCACTACTGAGCTAACCTTCCCTTAGGACTCAGGTCTGCCTTGATGTAGAGCAGAACACCTATAAAGTTTGTCAGCAGTTATCTCTAATGGTGACAACAGAGACTCAGAGGACACAAAGGCAGGCAGTTAGCTCCCCACCAGTCAGAATGTGCCCAGAGGGGCAGGATTATTACTGTGGGTTCCATTTGGGTGTGTTTTTAAAAAAGTAGTTAAATTGTTCATGTTCCTATTTGAGAGAATGTTAACATAATTTGATGACAATATAACTGTCCTAATTAACTGAAAGACTAGCGTATCATTAGGAGGGAGCATCACATAAAACGAAAAATTAAAATGGGAAGAACTGTTGTTCTGTAGCCACATTGTGAATGTAGGTTCATTTCCTGTATTACTTTCCAGTTATTATTTGTAGTTTGCTTACATATCCTACGTAATCTTGTGAAATTGTTTCAGTGAAAATTACACCCTGGAGACAAGTGAACGGCTTTCATTGCTGACTTACTTGTCAAGCTTATGTGATAATATCTTGCTGAGTTCCTGCTCTCTGACACAGTGCTGCTTATAATGCTCTACCATCCTTGCATTGGACTCTTCCTCGGCTTCCATTTTCTTGAGCTCTGATTCGAGATTTTCAATCCTGAGTTCCATTCGACTCATTACCGAGTCATTATTACGGTCTCTTAATGCTGATGCACGTTTTTTGTCTTCTAATTTTGCCTATGGAAAATTAGAAGGCTATGTTTAAAAAATAACTACACACAACATCCCAAATACTTACTGTGCTTGCTTTAGTTTTGAGTCATTGATTCCCAGAGTAATTTTAAACATGTGAAGCAAGGGCTGGAGAGATGGCTCAGAGGTTAAGAGCACTGGCTGCTCTTCCAGAGGTCCCGAGTTCAATTCCCAGCAACCACGTGGTGACTCCCAACCATCTATAATAAGATCTGGTGCCCTCTTGTGTGCAGGTGTACATGCACACATAAATAAAAATATGTGAAATAAAATGCCAGAGTTTAAAATATCAATACTAATCTCATTAAACCCAGATCATAAGATGATGTTGAACCTTGTTTTGGTTGGGCTGGGGCTGAGACCTGGGGTCTTCGGTTGATTCTGAGCTACAAGTTCTGAATTATTCTCACGCTTGTGCTTAGGTAATCAGACAGTCCACAGAACAGCTGGCTCAAATTAAATAAAAAACACCCAAAAATGAAAAACAAAAAAACCAAAACAAAACCAACAGTGTAACTGAAGCATGGTAAAAGTTCAGTGTCCCACTTTCTCTCCTTCCCACAGGGTTCTTATTTTATGCTAAATTGTGTAAAAAGTTGAAAATTACTATTCTGAAAGATTAATTATATTTCAACAATGGAAACAAAAATGATTAACGGGATAGACAGATGCCACCTGCCTTCTAGAAATCTTCAACACCAGCTGTTTTTTAAAAATTATTATTATTATTATTTTTAATAATAGTTACAGTTTATTAACTTCGTATCCCAGCTATATCCCGCTTCCTCATTCCCTCCCAATCCCACACTCCCTCACTCTTCTCCTCCCTGCCCCTTTCCAAGTCCACCGATAGGGGAGGACCTCCTCCCCTTTCATCTGACCCTGGTTTATCAGGTATCTCCAGGACTAGCTGCAAAGTACTCCTCTGTGGCCTAGCAGGGCTGCTCCTCCCTTGGGTGGGGGGAGGTCAAAGAGCCAGCCATTGAGTTCATGTCAGAAATAGTCCCTGTTTCCCTTACTAGGGTACCCACTTGGATACTGAGCTACCATGGGCTACATCCGAGCAGAGGTTCTAGGTTATATCCTACATGGTCGTTGGTTGGAGAAACAGTCTCATAAAAGACCCCTGTGCCCACATATATTTGGTCCTTGTGGAGTTCCTGTCCTCTCCAGGTCATACTAACTCCCCCTTCTTTCATATAATTCCCTGCACTTTGCAGAAGGTTTGGTTATGAGTCTCAGTATCTGCTTTGATATACTGCTAGGTAGAGTCTTTCAGAGGCCCTCTGTGGTAGGCTCCTGTCCTATTACTTGTTTTCTCCTACATCCAATATCCATCCCATTTGTCTTTCTAAGTGAAGATTGATCAAACACCAGCTGTTTTAAGAAACACAGGTCTCATCAGGACTGGCTTCTTTGTCTTCCTCTGTGGACTGGCAAGGCTGCTTCCCCCTCAGGTAGAGGTGATCAAAGAGCCAGTCCATGAGTTCATTGCTGAGACGGTCTCTATTCTGATTATTGGGGAACCCTCTTGGACACTAAGATGCCATGGGCTAGTTCTGTGCAGGGGCTCTACACTGGACTGGGGGAGGGGCATAGGAGAAGAAGAGAAAGGGAGGGTGGGATTGGGAGGGGTGGGGGAGGGAACTACAGCTGGGATACAAAGTGAATAAACTGTAATTAATATAAAAAATAAAAATTAAAAAAATAAAAATATCCAAAACAGTAAAAAATAAAAATAAAAGAAAGAAAGAAAGAAAGAAAGAAAGAAAGAAAGAAAGAAAGAAAGAAAGAAAGAAAGAAAGAAAGAGGACTGGCACATGTGATGCAGTGAAATTAATTCAGGACAGAGCAGACAGTTGTCCTGTAAAAGTGGCTGCCTGTCTCCTGTGTCTTCTACATGATGGCCTCCTCTCCCTTCAGCCCCACGTAGACATTGTATTGCTTCACCCCCACCTACCATGTTCTCTTGTAGCTGGTGCTGTAGGTCTAGCGCGTCTCTTTCCAGCGCCTTCTGATCCTTGTGCAGCTTCTCATATTGCTTTTGTGTTATTTTTATTGCTAACAACTCCTGTTCCATGTATTTGAATTGTACATTCAGAGGTAGGTATTTGGACGTTATAGTCGCCCATTTTTCCTTCAGTTCATGGATCTACATGAATAAAATCAAGTAGCCTGGTTAGAAAAGGGTTTAGGCTGGGAGAAGTCTTAACAGAAAAAGAACAGCAAATTTTGACACAAATTCAGTTGCAATATATTATAATCAATAGCGGAGTCTTAGAATGTAATCCTCTGAACAAAATTTGTCTGTTCCATCCTGAAAGCTACAAGGAATCTCAAAAATATATTAAAAAATAATGTTTTTATTACTTTTTTTGAGAATTCCATATGATGTATTTTAAGGGCAAATATATGTCCCTGCCCCAGCTCCTCTTGTTCTAGGGGATCTGATACCCTCCTTTGGTTTCTAAAGTCATCAGGTACACAAGGAGTGCACAGACATAAATCTTGACAAAATATCTATACATGTAAAATAAAATAATCTGTACTTAATTTTTTCCCTCTAAAATATGAGACCTATATTTAGAAAAACCTAACACGAGGGTTTGAAAGAAAGGAATCTCTGTTCCTCTGTATGAGAAATAGGTTTGGAAACAGGAGTTGGTAGTACAGATGAAATACGTCAGCCAAGGGGGTGCCGCTTGCTCATAGTGAACACAGTAGTTCTTAAAAACTCCTCAGTCCGGAACAGAAAACCCCCCTGCTTATATAGTTTCACAGCCCCCCGGTTATACTTTGAGCAATGAACCATGTTACACGGTGACAGGAATTCTAAGGTGTGGTCGTCTGGACAAACTGGGAGATTGACAGTGTAAAATACTGCCACAGTCATCCTGAGACCGACCAAGGCTGCTTCTCCCAGGCGGCTGTCAGGCAGCCTTGTCCTGTCTGCTGGGCAGAATTAAGCTCTGCCTGAGAATTGGGGGTGCTACTTCAGCTAAATTCTACTTTGTGTAACTTAATATCCCCTAAGAAGTTTGGTAGGTCCTTTATAACAGCAATTTACTGTTCTCAGTTTTTCCTATATCAGAGTGTGATAGCCAGTTTAAGAGGGAAACAGAGCCGGTCATGGAGCACACTTGTAATCCCAGCACTCTGGGAGGCAGAGACAGGCAGATCTTTGAGTTAAAAGTGAGTCCAGGACAGCCAAGCCTACACAGAGAAATCCTGTCTTGAAAAACAAGAAACACAAAAACAATAACAATAACAAAAAGAAAGAATCTAAATAGACATTTCTGTAAAGAAATACACAAACCACTAAGAAGCACATGAAAAGGGTGTTCTCATACCAGCCTCTTAGTAAACTGGTAAGTGCAAATGAAGACCTTCTCAATACATACTTCATATCACTAGGATGGAAAGTTCTTCACTTGAAATGGTGGAAGAAGAGTGTTGGCAAGGATATGGAGAATACAGTAACTCCTAATCAATGCTGTCACCTTGGGCAATATTGACACCTCAAAAGATTGAGCAGGGTTACCACATGACTCAGCTACTGACTCATAAATATTCATAAAAGAGAACTTAAAACACATGCAAACACAAAAGCTTGTACATGTAAGTCATGGCAGCATTATTCACAGAAGCCTGAAGTAGAAACATTTCAAAGGCCCATCAATGTGTGCGTATATATAATATTCACACAATGGGATGATACTACTTAGGAACAGGAAGAAATTAAGTTCCAGTATTTTTTGCTGTCTCAGGCTCTTAGAAGCTACTTTTGCTAAAAGCACTCTTCACTTGGGCCCATCTTGTAAGCAAAAGAAAGGCGACATCATCTCTGCCTTGTTTTGTTTATTTCTGATTAACTGGCCTCTTAACCACCTGCAAAGTGTCATTACCTGAAATCTGTGGCCACGTTAGATTCTAAGATCAGGACAGCCTTACAAGCTGGAGGCAGCTGTCCACGGTGGGGAGGGTAACCAGAACAGTCGTCCCTAGCAATGGCAGCAGCAACAAATGCTGGACAAGACCTGAAACACCTTCCCTAGGACCTGCTTGACTATGCATGCTCTTGTCTCCTGGTGCTTCCTCAGTGTCACTAGCCTGAGGATGGGCTTCGGTCATGTGGCCTTTTCTCGGTTTCCCTTCCCAGTATGATCATTGACCACCTATCCTCTGTCTGTTTTTCACCATTGCTCGTCTCTTTGATTGGTGCATTGGTAAGAGCCCAACAGATATGAACACTGGAAACAGAGTGCAAAGGAAAAGAAGCCAAGGAAAAGAACTTAGACCACAGGCAGTGTGATCCATCCATATGACATGTACACAACAGGCCAAGTGAAGGACACAGATTGGTGGTTCTCTAAAGCTGATCAGGAAAAGGTGGTGGGTGATGCCTGCGGGGTATGTGGCTCCTTCACGGGATGGTGAGAGCAGTCCCCACCTGAGGTGGTGCTTGGGAAGCACTGTGGCTGCATCAGATGCTTCTGACCTGCACCTGCTAAGTTACTGGACTACATGGGTATGTTAGTTATATCCCAATAAAACAGCTACCAAATAAAATTGATGCTGTTCATGATTTTGTGGTTTGTGATGGTGTGTACTGCTTGGCTTTATATACCAGCTTGAGTTCAACTGAACACCCTTTCAATGGAAAAATAATTAATTTTTCATTGGTACCAAGTGTGAACATTTAAGAATTTATATTTTTGGTCTCCAAGCAAATTAAAGTTGCTTCATTTTTGCTGGGTGGTGGAGGCACATGCCTTTAATTCCAGCACTTGGGAGGTGGAAGCAGGCAGATCTCTATGGGTTCGAGGCCAACCTAATCTACAGAGCAAGTTCCAGGACAGCTAGAGCTACACAGAGAAACCCTATCTTGAAAAAACCCCAAATTACCTCATTTTTAAACATATTCACTGAGATGTTCATTTCAAATTCTTTAGTTTTTAAATCTCCATGGCAACTAAATTCTCCATTTTCATGGTCATTCAATTTATTTCTCATTACTCCTACATGTTTCTTTATTCTGCAAAAGTGTATAGAGTCAGTATGGAAAGTTTTTTAAAGAGCAAATGCTTAACAGTCTTTCAAATGTATTGTTTGTGCTATCATGTTTTTACATACATGGTTTCTATTAAAATTTGTACATTATGACCTCTCACTTGTTTAATCTTCAAATTATTGAAATTTGAATGAAATTATAATTCATGAATGAAATTCTAATGAAATTATAATCTTAGGTAAAGATTATGAAAAAATGTTATTTATGGCAGATAATGAATAAATACTGTAACTACATACACAGTTGTGTTAACTATTAACATCTACATTGGTATTATAGAACGAAGCATTAACTAACTACTACTTTTTAATTAATTTATTTATCTACTATTTACACAGTCAGGGCACCAGATCTCATTATAGGTTGTTATGAGCCACCATGTGGTTGCTGGGAATTGAACTCAGGACCTTTGGAGTATAGCCAGTACTCTTTTTTTTTTTTTT
>JAQQSO010004685.1:0-12590 GCA_028658305.1 Pachyuromys duprasi | reverse complement strand
ATGAACACTAACACTGTCTTATTAACTGTTTAACATTATTAAAACCATTCATCTATATTTAAATATATTCAACAGCCCCATGAAAAAAATAAAATGGTTTAAAATTTTTCTAACATAATATTTTTATTGATTATTTGGGAATTTCACATCATGCACCCCAATCACACTCATTTCTCAGTCTCTCCAGGTCTCCCCTACCTTCTTGTCACCCCCCCTAAAGAAGCAGAAGAGAAAACAATCAAACAATAAACAAAACCCAAGTCCAGTGTGTGTTATCTGTACACGCACTGGAGCGTAGGCAAACTCCCAGTGGCCAGCCTCTTAAAGAAAACTGAGTCCACACAGGCTCCTACAAAGGTGTAGCAGATGGGCAGCTTAGACTTCAAGTGGATACTCTAGTAAGGGAAGTGGGGACTGCATCAGACAAGGACTCACTTGCTAGTTTTTAGATCACTTTCCCCTGGCAGGACTTCCTTGACAAGCCACAGAAGAGAATATATTCAGTCCTGATGCAACTTGATGAACTGGGGAAGACAGGGAAAGGGAAAGGGATGGGGGAGAGGATGGGAGAGGGAGAGAGGAGGAGGGAAGGGAGTACAGATGTAAAGTGAATAAAATAAATAAATAAGAAAAAAAGAAAAAAAAAGAGTCCTTCCCCATTTGCACTCCTGCACAAGCCATCAACTGTGGAGCGCTACACTTCAGCATTCTTATCACAAGGTTTTTGATTTTTAATTAATATATTCTTTCATATATTACATCCGACCTCAGTTTCCCTCCCCCCTCTCCTTCCAGTGGCCCCTCCTCCACACCCAACTCACCAACTCCCTTTTACTTCTTCTTCTCCATTTCCCTTCATAAAAGGACAGGCCTCCTAGGAATATCAGCCAAATATGGCATATTAAGTTGCAATAAGACTAGATACCTCCCTCATATTAAGGCTGGATGAGGCAACTCAGTAGGAGGATGGCTAAGCCATTAAAGGATAGGCTCACTACCAAAGAAAATGTTTTGAAGAAAAACAATCTATGTCAGTATAGTAGTGCATACATACAGTCCCAGAATTCTTGCTGTAAGAAAATGATGTTTAGAAACTCAAGGCCATCTACAGCTTTATAGCAAGTTTCGGGCCTGCTGGGTTGCATAATACCCTATCTCAAAACAAACAAACAAACAAATACAAGAAAGTAATATAAAAGGCACAAAGTCCTGTGAAAGACTGTGCCTTGCTGGCTACTCTCTTAGTTCTGGGTTCAGTGAGAGACCCTGTCTCAAGGAAACATCACAGAGGGATAGAACAGGACACTGAACATCCTTCTTTGGCCTCAATATTCACATCTACACCCATGTGCTCATACACCGAATATACTTCCCCACTCACACAAGGCCCCTTAAAATTCAAGCTATATTACTAATTTCTATGAAGCATCTAACAAAAACTTTAATAACTGGGAAAGCATTTTAAAATAACATTATTCTGCCAAACCTATTTCTACATAAACAACTCATTAAATGAGATAGAAATGATAGTTTAACCAAATGCTTTCTCAGATGATTGATGGGACTTAAATATTTGAGGGTGCACTTGATGGGCATTCCTCATATGTCTATTGGAAGAACTCTTTTCTAGGCATACCATGGCGTCAAAACATTGGTTTAAAAACAAGAGGGGGCAACAGGAAGGAGGAAGGTCAAGAAGAGAGAAGAACAAGAGAAAGGGAGGAGAGGAAGGAAGAAGAAAGAGAAGGAAGAGGGAGGAGAAGGAAGAGATGAAAGAGTATCTATAGGGACTATCATTTCCTAACTCATCTTTTTTGAAGCCTTTCCAGATATAATAGAATTAGCCTCTTACCCCATGACCCTCAGCACTGCATACTGAGAAATGATGTTTTCACTGTCCCCATTTCCAGCTTAAAGAGAGCTTGAGAGGCGGCATGCTTTATCTTCTCCAACTACAACTGTATCAGTTGACTGCCTTATTTTACTTGGAAGATTCATAGAGTTTCTTTGCTTCCAAATTCCCAGATTGTTTTTAGAGTAAACACTACAGGAACCACAATTTTCATTGTTAGTAGAATCACAAACAGAGTTTTAGCTTACAGACTCTTCTATGTAACTTAAAATCCTTGCACGTTCTTCATATTGCAATCTCTGTTCTGAATCAAATGCTTTTTTTATTTTAAAGCAGAACTTTCCAAGGTCATTGACACATTTTAAAATACAAGCCTGTATTCAAAAATAAAAAAAATTAAGACTTTTGTCAGTAGAATTATGTTTACTTTTGAAGCAGTTTCTTCAGTACTGGTTTATTCTTACAAAACAGGAAATAAATATAAAATTTATGTTGGCCCCAAATTAAATGAACTCTGTTATTTTTTTAAGAGTCCCATGAGAGTTAACAATGAGATAAATCATGGTTTCCCATCTGGTCTTTAGCTGCAGTGGCTTTTGTAGTGAATGAGTATTTTAATCTCAAAAGGCAAAAAGCAGGCAAAGAATTAAGAATGAATTAATGAGAATGTTCTAAAGAAAAACTCATACTTATTAAAAATGGAATTTTCATTAAGTCTGCTGCCAATATGGTGGCCAGATTGCTACTAGCATGTTACGTTTGACTTGACCAGTTGAGAAAACTATTCTGTTTTTTATGGACCAGAAAGAAACAGTGGACCTGTGGACCACTTTGAAGAAAAAAGGGGGGGGGGATGACAAAATTTATTTTAGGTTTCCTGTTTATCCTTGCTCTCTTAAGTTTTATTTCTACCATTGCAGGCTTTATCTATTTTAGATTGAACTGGTTTGCTTTATATGCTATTGTCTTTTTACTCTAGTGGCTTTATTAAACTGCAAATATCCCCCACTTAATAGGAATAGTGCACGTTGACTTAATTATTCTGAGATGCAGGGCTTCTAAATTTCTTTCACTTTCCCCATGCATTCTGAGCATTTATGCCCACAAAGAATCCCTCTAGGTTCTCATTGCTAAATCAAATAAAGCTAATTCAGCAAGGCCGGAAGTGCTGGAGTGATTGATGGAGTTTAATTATACCAGTAGAGCAAAATAACAACCTGCAGCAAGAGTGGCTGATGGCTGGTGTGGGCCAGAGCCACTGTGGAGTAAAGAGCACACAGAGGCAGGGCAGGCTAATCAGCAGTGTGGGGATGAGCAGGCACCCATGCTGGAGAAACGACAGAGCCCCTGAGCTAGCAGGCAGGAAGTGACTGTCTGCCGGCTTGCTTATTATCAGTTGAAAACAATAAAAACACCACCAAGTTGCAATAGGGATTAAAAGCAAAAAGTCATGCAAAAGAAATTTTTATTCAATACATATTGGATAACAGTTACTTTTTCCTAAGGGGGGGCAGTGTTGGAGGTACTCTTCCCCGCTTTCATTTGTTTTTCAAGAAAGTGGGGGAAGTGAGTTTGTGCAATTACATTGGCTGTTGAACAGAACCATGACCTCCTACCTTGATCATTTTTAGAGTCACACTCTCATACTTACCAGGTTAGTTTCATCATAGCTTCTGTGACTCAGGGGAAAGTTAAAAGCATGCCAGCTCTTATAAATATTCCAGGACATTCCAAAGTAACTTTATCTTATGAATTAAGCTCTATCATTTAACAATATAAAGCAATGATAGGGCAGGTAAGCTAATGAGATATCTCTGATGGTAAGAGTCCTTGCTTCTGAACCCAAGAGTCTAAGTCTGATTCTTGGGTCCCGAGGTGGAAGGAGAGAACCAGCTTCTAAAAGTTGTCCTCTGACAAGCTGTGGAATGCTTGAATCTGTGTGCATGCTCTCAGGTGAACGTACATGCACACAAATAAAAATTAATATTGATAAAATGGCCCCCACAATAAAATTTCTCACTTTTCATGGCACCCCCTTCTTAAATTCTTTCATATTTTGTATCATATTTACAAATATTCCAAAAAGCTAGCAGTTTCTCTCTCATGTTATATTATTTTTTTAAATTTTATCTTAACTGTACCATATGCACACACTAGAAAACAAGAAACCTAGTCTTAAAAGTGATCACTGACATAGCTTTCATAATACCCAATGTCACCCTCATTGTTATTTAATTCAAAGATATTTTTCAGGATTTGATATTACCACATTTACTTTGTACTTCCTGTTTTTATTGTTTGTTTTTCCTTTCCACCTAACAAATAATAGTATCCAACAAGTACCTTCCATAATAAATAGTTTGGGGGACCATTAACTGGTGGTCATACTGGTAAGTAGCTCATTTAAATTTAGAGTAAAGTATGAAATTGCTCTTAGTTGAAAAAAATTTGCAAAATAAAGCAATCACTGTCTAATGAAATTTCCTTTGTATTTCTACAACTATAAAGCCAGTATCTAAACTTCTAGAGGCACACAGTAGAAAACTTCAATCACTAAACATTAAGTATCTGGTAAGAGAGAAGGACAGACAAAAGGAAAGACAATGCTTCCAAGTGCTTTCAGCTGTGTATTAAGTGAAGTAAACCATGGAATCTGATTGCTCATACAGTAAGCAAAAATATCTAACCCGGAGAGACAGCAGTGACCCTGAACAGTATAAAAAATACATAAAAGATGAAAACCACGGAGAAAAGCATTGAATATTGTGCTGGTTGGCAGATACTGACAAAGGGGAAGATTCTTGGTTTAGATTTTGGTTTGTGCATCATGAACACTTAGATAATAATTTGGTGTTTTGAAACATTATGGCATCATCTGGAATAAGGTAGCATGCCATTGGTGAGTAGTCTATATTTGACAGTTATACTATGGGGCACCCATCACCTGTGTGCTCACTTTGTTGTACTTTTTTTTACATTTTAAATTAGCATATAAGGTATTAGATCTCGTTAAGACATTTTTGACAAAAGTATATTCTAATTCTTTTTGTCTCATGTCATCTACTCCCTGATATGCCTGACCCCCAGTTGTTTCCTCTGCAGCCTCAGTCTCCTCTTTCACGTACCATGCATGTTTTGCATGTAGGAGCTAAGAATATCAGATACCAGATATTTCTAGATACAAGGAAGTATAGAAATATGTGACTGACTTTGCTCCCAGGTACAAAAGAAAGGCTGGGAAAAGTAGGAGCAATTTGATCTAGTTCAGGGATCATAACAGTGTGCCAACTAGATGAATATAGGCGGGAAGAGAGATTTCCAGACTGCAGGAATGAATGCAAAGGCCACCCAGTTCTAACTGAAAAGATGGGGTTAACTTTTGAGTTGTGTACCAGCTTTCTCTGTCGCTGTCTATCACTCTGTCACTCTGTCTTTCTCTGTGTCTCTGTCTCTGTCTCGGATGATACAGGAGCCTTGTTTGTAACTGAGAATTCTGATTTGGTCTTGAAAGTCCATAAAGTTGATTTCAGCAAAAACACCACAATATTTTTTTTTCTCTTTAAAAATCTTGAATTGTCGAAAGAGATGCTGAGGCTCATAGCATTGTGTGGAGCAAAGGGAGTCTTGTGGAAAAGTGAGGCTGGTGGGGAGGATAGAAGGACCTGGAGGGGACAGGAACTCCACAAGAAGACCAAAGAGCTGACTAACCTAGGCCCTCAGGGATTGTGGAGCCTGAAGCACCAACAAAGGTCCATGCGTGGTCTGGACTTAGGCCTCCCATACAGATGTAGCCAATGGGAAGCTCAGGCTTTATTTGGGTATCCCAGTAATGGGAACAGGGGCTGTCTCTGACATAGACTCTGTTGCCTAATTTCTGATCAGGCTTCCTCGCTAGGCAAATGGGGATGGGAGAGAACCCATTCAGTTCTGATGGGACTTGATGAGTGGTGTGGGTGGCTGGGGGCTCCCTTTTCTGAGTAATAGAGGAGGGGGGAGAGTGGAAGAATGAGGGAGGAGGATATGATCAGGATGTATAGTGAATAAAAAATTAATTAAAAATGAAGAAAAAATGAAGTGTGTGGGTGTCTATCCCATTCATCTTCTCCTTGTCTCACTAGTCTACTTCATCCTTCATAAAGTCTTTCTTCTGAATTCATTCTTTCTCTCTGTGTGTGTTTATGTGTTTAAATATAGATTCTATATCTAGATAACTGTTTTTGAGAGAGTGTCACACTATATTAGCCCTAACTGGAACTCACTAAATATATCAAGCTGGCTTTGGGCTTGCCATGCTCCTTCTGCCTCTGTTCACCAAGTTCTGGAGTTAACAGGCTTGTGCCACCAAACCCAGCTAGTAGATAACATTTTCTAAGGTAACTTTCACTCTTATCTTGAAGTGTGCCTTAGTTTAGACATCAACAAGTAATTAATAATTGTGGAATGCTGAGGCTTCTTTTTCAGAAGCAATGTGCTTGTGAGAATACAAGATATTAGACTTTGCAAAACCCATGCCCAGGTTTCAAGAGACTAGTCCCTCCTCTTGCTTCATCTCAGTGTGTCTTCATAGTGCTTGTCTAACTCTCTGACTCCCATTTACACTTTCATTCTAAGTAGATAACTTATCAGGATAAGAACATTTTTATCAGAATTATGGCCCCAGGGTAGAAGTTTCACAATTGTAAACTATGCACTACACAGACCAATCAACCAGGGATGATAGCCATATTAAAGAATAGTAAGTATTAGAGGATGCCAATGAGTAACTGAGCTTATGGTTCTGAAAACATTACATCATTTAAAACATTGTACAAGTAATCAACGCAGAATTTAAGGAAAAGAAAACATGTTGCAGCTCTGGTAACAACAAGGTAACTTTTTCTTCACTAGTTTTATCTGTATTTTACTAATAACTGTGAAAAACATTCATTGAGATTATTTTCAGTGATTGTAAATGCTACAGTTTGGGCACAAGATCTCTTAATGATGATAATTGCATAGGCATACAAAGAAAACCTTCACCTTATCAATATTGCATAATATACAAAATAAAGTATGAAGCAGTCCTCATCTGTATGTGTGTGTGTGTGTACTGCTTTAGACTTGTCATTTTAAATCTCCTTTAAGCCTCATTACCTCATGCAGTAATATTAGTGAATGAATTCTTAAGTCTAGAACAAATTGTTTAACTTTCCAAGACCTCAGTTCTGTTTCTACCTAAGCTATAAGCAAACATTCAGTAATTTAAAAGAACTGGGCTGATTTAGTTACTTGAAATCACATTCTAGATTAAAGCTATGGGTTAAAGTATATAAAGACTAGAGGTAGGAAGGGGGTGTTTGTTTTCCCTGCTTCAAAGCCAGAGGTTTGAGATGTGTTCAGCTGGCTTACAAAATGTACATAATGCTTATCATAAGAAAAACGGTTGCTAGAATAACTAGATGAAAGTCAGGAAACTTGATTTCTCACACAAATCACCTGTGTGTTCTGAGGAAAGTAAACTATTGTTTCTTCCTCCCCAACGCATTATAACATCACAGGTCTGGACTAGACAGTCTTTAAACTCCCTTTCCACTCTAAAATTTTATGATTTCATAACTAAGAATAAAAGTGTTTACCATCTTTTGAGTGAAACACGAATAAGGGATCACTTCAAGTTAAAAAAATGCCTTTAATCCTGTGTAGCTCCCCAGGCTCCCAGTATCTCAGGGGAGCTATACCAATCACATTTGCTTGTTTTGCTTATATAGTTTATGGCCAGAATTGGTTTGCTTTAGATAACACATTCTTGTGCTATGTCACCGTTGCTAAGATACCATTTTGTAAATAAATGTTATTTTAAATATACATCCTGGTGTGGGGAGAGAAAAGACTTAGAAAGCAAATGGCCAAAGATTTAAACTATCTTATTTTTAGAGGACTCTGAGTATCAGATAAAATGTAAACTTGTTTTTAGTGCATCTTAAAATAATTTTCCTATGCACTGAAACTCGAATGCTTACGGGCCCATGGGAAAGAGTGATCAAGTCTAAGGTTAGTCACAATGATGAGTTGTTTTGTGACTTATAATGGCTGCCCAGTTTGAAAAGACATTGATATTATTTTGGTAGGTTCTGTAAGGAGATTTAAAAAAAATACTGCTTTAGATTTTTTATTAGGAAAAATGCAAAGAATTTAATGACTGCCACTAACAGTAGATAGCTTTTAAATACCTCATATTAAGGAAACATTTTTGAAGACGAAGAGATTCTAGCTGGACAGCCCTGTTCCAAATAGTAGCCAGCATGCAGATTGCCTTACAGAGATGGTGGGAGAAACTGCCCCCTTATGCTGGCCTCAAGGAGGCTAGAAAAGTCTGTTGCTCCCAAGTAACCCCTCCACTACAGCTGGAAATTCCACTGTGGGCACTGAGTTTTTGAAATCCAATGATTATTTTTTTGATCTTTTGGAACACTGGTTCAAACAAACAGGAGTGTCTCCTGCATCAAGGAATATGGTAGAATCATAGAAAGCAGAAACTTTGGGGCATCTGGCTGTCAATAGGATAAAGACAATGAGGTCAGGGATTTGAAGAGTATGTTGGCTGCCAGGCGTGTTTGGTGGTTTTTGTTGTCAACATAACACAACCTATAGCTACCCGTGAAGAGGAAAAGAGCGAATGTCAATCAGAAAATTGCTTTGATCAGGTTGACGTGTGGTCATATCTATGAGAGACTGTCTTGATAAATGACTAACTCAGGATGGCCCAGCCCAACAAGGAGGTGTCATCCTGGGCATGTGGTCCTGGGCAGTAGAAGAAAACTAGCTGAGTATGAGTTAGAGAGCAAGCAAATGCTGTTCCTCCATTTTTTTCTGTCTCTGAATTCCAATTTGAGTCCCCTAAAGCAATGAGAAGCAGCTTGCACTGTCATGTGTGCATGTTGACACATAGCCTCTTGAAGAAGAGAAGCATCTCCACATGCCACAAACATTCACTAGAGTTCCTAAAGATTTCAAGGAGAATAAACACAAGAGCATTTGCTTTAAGGAAAAGTTTCTAGATGGTTTAAAGAGTTGGGCAAATGAGTGAAGTGAATTAAGCCTGTCCTGCAGGAGTTATGTTTTATCTGCTACACTGGAATGAGAGTGAATGAAAAAGGGACAAGAGAAGATGAGAAATACTAATAAATCCAGTTTTGATTACTTACCATGCCATCAAATATGGAAAGTATGGCTGCTGGCATTTCATTGTTAACCCATCAGTTGCCAGGAATCCATCACAGAAACAAGTGAGAAATGACAAAAATATTTCAATTTGGAATTTTCTGTTCATTATGTATTTTGTGATAGAGTCTCTAACTGGCTTGGAACCTGCCAAGAAAGCTAAGCTGGCTGGCCAGAAAGCCCCAGGGACCCACTTGTCCCCTCTTCCTCCGTGATAGGCTTGTAACTGCACTCCACCATACACATCAATTTTTGTGTGTTCTGGGAATTCACCCCTTGCACAGGAGGCATGCCCCTACACCATATTTCTTCAATAAGTTACAGTTTACAAACATGCAAACTCAAAAGGCAAGGTATTTGCCACCAACTCTTCCTGTGATTTATATGTTTCGCTACAAAACGGTAGTTTCTGGCCTTAGGGAAATTTGCACAATTTCAGGTATTGTATCCAGGTTTTTTACCTATCACTGATTTACAACTGGATATGTAACAACACTGCCAGAGTTATTAACAAAGTGACTTAATGCTGTTCACATTCTATACTTTCTTGATTACTACCAGAGGGAGGGGAATTCTATTGAACTCTCTTATTGATGTTTACATAGGATCTGACAACTTCATCTGGCCTCCTTGGACCTACCATACATAGTGTACGTGTACAAACCCCAATCCACATACACTTTACATGAATAAACAAAACATTAAAGAAAAAATTTCCCAGAGATAGGTAGATCTGTGTGAGTTTGAAGATAGCTTGTTCTATATAGTGAATTTCAAGGCCAATCAGAGATGTAAAATACTGAGACCATGTTTTAAATAAACAAAACAGATAGGAAATTCAAAAGCTCATTTACAATTTCATCCAATTTCTCCATGCTGCAGTAAGTAAAAATTTCATTGTGATTGTTTGTATTTTTTTAAATACATGGCTTCTTCTACATGACAAACACGTACCACATACCACACACACATATACACACACACAAACCATTTGGCAAAATTGCATAGATGACTGAACTTCCCACCTGGCTTCCTGGCTCTGGATAGCTCACGTCAAGCTACTACATAGCAGAGAATAAATCTCTTTTTAAGATCCATTTAAAAAAATCTCTCTGTCTCTCTCTATCTCCCTCTGTGTGTGTGGGGGGGGGGGTACAAACGCATGTGGGTGCTATCATCCTGGGATAGAAGAGGACATTGGGTTCCCTGGAGCTGAAGTTACAGACTGCTGTGAGCTGCCTGCTATGGGTACTGGGAACTCAGCTCTCTCTAGTCCCCAGACTTCTCTTTTGAGAAAAATATACCCCATGGAGTTCTGTTGCAAGTGAGATACTCCCAGGTTTGTTTGGTGTTAACAGTAGCAGCTCACTGTTTACCCAAATGAATACAGCATGTACCACAAACCCACTTGAATTTTCCATACTTATTTTAGTTTTATATAGAAATGCAACTTTTAAAAAGTAAAACAAGATGAGGTCATTTAACAGTTCCAGATACAAAGCAGTAGTGTCTTGGCTTGTTTTAGCTCACACAATGATCTCACCACACGCTGTGGTACACAGCAGAAGGAGAAGGGCAGATGGCATCAGCGTCACTGCCCATCACCACGTGCTTTCTTTAATGGAGAAGTCACTAGAGTCAATTTGGGGAATTTTCCCTACTACCTTAGTAAAAACCAGGGAGGCTCCGAGAGTAGCATTGAAGATGACCTTCACTCACATGCTCAAATTTTGTTCCACCTGCAAGTGAGGTCCCTTATATGGAACACGTGGAATAAAATCATCACTTAATTTTTGCAGCTTCTGCTTGAGCTCTGGTTAAAAAGAGACAAACTGGATGTTGGTCTTATGTGGCAAAGCTAGGTTTACTTTTTCAAACTTTTAAATGTTTCTTGATTTTAAAGTCACTTTATGTATATTTCAAAATTCTAGGCCCCCCCCCAAATTTATTACTCTTTATTATTAATTTCCTTGGGTAAAGGATATTGTTGATAACTTCAATTTGGTAAAAGAAAATATTTTCATTGAAAAATAGCACTTGGAAATATTTAGAGATTTATTATTTAAAAGAGGGTGGAACCTATAAACTTACTACATGGAACGTCAAGATTCTATTTCCATAAGCAGTATAGTCCAACATAAAAAGGCATGAAGAGGGAGGGATCCAAGATGGATGCCAGGAGAGGACACCATGTCTGAGGAGTAGGACAGCAGAAACAACGCAGTGACCAGGAGACTGAACTCTGGGACCTAAAACACCTGCATTTGTGATTGCCAGGTGAGCAGAACTCCCACGGTGAGAAAATCAAGTGGGAAAACCCTAGGAACACCCAGTTATTACCCGGAAAAATCTCCTGGTGACCAGCGGCACACAGCTCTGAGCAGCCAAGCTGGGCGCCCGCAGCTGCAATACCAGACTGGGTCTCACAACCTCTGGGCCAGACGGAGGAGGAACCGGATACCGTTTTGACTGACCTGCACACTGCGGGTCCGCCAATAACCACCTCAGTCCATGTGTGAGTCCACAGGCCAGTCTAAGAAAGACCCCGGTTCTGTCTCAACCAGCGGGCATACGGCAGACACACACCAATCGCGTCCGCTGGATACCACCTCAGTCCCTGTGTGTGTGTGTGTGTGTGTGTACACGAACCAGACTGAGAGGGCCTAGGAGACAGTTTTAACCTGCCTGCACGCGCGGGTCTGCCAGCAACCATCTCAGTCCGTGTGTGTGTCCACAGGCCAGTCTGAGAAGGACTTGGGCACCATTTCAGACAGGCCTGCATACAGCTGATGCACATTGCTCTGCAGTGCCTGCAACCAATCCAGACCCACTGTGTGTGCCCCAAATATCATCTCAGACCGTGGTGCACAGCCCCTGGCCCTGAAGGGGGCGCCAAGTCTCCAGTCCAGGAGAGAGCCCTTAGCAGCCCAGGGCAGAGTGCAGAGCCCCCAGCTGACATCTCAAAATGGGACACTCAGCATCTAGCACAGAGTGAGGAGCAAACCTCCAGACCGGAAGGGTGATGAGCCAGCGGTATTCACAGCTTCTAGCACAGAGCACGAAGCTGGGCACACAGAGCCCACAACAGAGTTCAACTCAGACAACACACACAAACTAAAAAACCACTGGAACTCCCTGATCTTCTTGAAGAATACTCCTGACACAAGAGAGTGACAGTTCCAGTCTGAAGTTCAGCCTTAAAGCACAAACAGCTCCTTGATTATATATAAACAAATGCCCAGAAACCGGCAAAAGAACTCACCCAACAAAAATCAGGACACCATGGCCCCACCAGAAACACCCATAAGCAGTGGAGATTTTAATTCAGCTGAGACACATGAAAATTATCTTAAAGCTATGATTATGCAGATATTGGAGGAACAAAAAGAGAGACAAAAAGAGGAAATGAACAAGGCCCTCAAAGAAATTCAGAAGAATTTAACTGCCCACATACAGGAACAATCAAAGATAAACAGAGAGGAAACAACCAATATAGGAGACTCAGTCAATCAGATGAAGGAAACGATACAAAGCATGA
>JAQQSO010004684.1:0-12590 GCA_028658305.1 Pachyuromys duprasi | reverse complement strand
CTCAGCTCGGGGAGGTTGGAGAACCCTTCCAGCACGAACTCTGTCACCAGCCAGCTCCCATTGTTGTGCTGCTTCTCAGGAGCCTGGGAGGAGATAGGGTTACAGGAGCAAGGCAGGGCAGTGGGGCTTGGCTAGGCGCAGGTGGGGGTTAGGAGGATCTTCACTGGTTTGCAGACAGGACAGAGGGACTCAGAAATGACCAGTTGTTACCCAGACAGCAGGGTGTCTCCTTAATATGTAAGACAGTTCTCAGAACTTAGAAGGCAAAGGTATTTGGCATTTGGGAGGAGAAAGAAGAAATGTTAGTGTCCTAGTTTCCTTTCTGTAGCTGTATACAATACCCTAACAAAAGCAGCATGGGGGAGGAATGGCCTAACTTAGTTCATAAATTCAGGTTGCAGCCCATCACAGCTGGGAAGTCACCGCAGCATGAGCCTAGGGCAGCTGGGCTCCTCACAGAGACAATTAAGAGCAGAGAGGAATGAATGCAAGCATGCTGAACTACTACCTTGCCTGTATTTAGCTTGGTCCCTCCATTTTTGCATAGTTCAGGATCCTTCACCTAGGGAATGGTGCTACCCACAGTGCGTTGAGCCTTTGTACATAAATAAATTAAGCCACTGTCCTATAGACATGCCCATAGGTCAATACTATGTAGACAATCCCTCATTTAGGCTTCCTTTCTAGGTGATTCTAAGCTTCATTAAGCTGACAAAGATAACTGTAACAGTTACTTCATTTGAGTGCCTCTGGAAGCAGAACCTACATAATGACCCAAGAGAAAATTATTTAGCTCAGAGGCAATCCAAAAAAAATATGACAGGGGCTCAGTGGTGGTTACCTGTCTTGCAGGTGGAAGAACCTTGTCCAAAATCTATTGTTTTCTGACAACAAGAAAACAATAAGAACAACAAAAACAAAACAACCAAGAAATGATTTTGGAGTGGTCTTGAGACGGTCAAGGGACACAGCCAACACACAGTGTGTCAACTTGGAAATTCACTGCTGGAGGCCATTGCTGTTACCTTCTTCTAAGAATCTCTGTGAAGTGTTGAGGAACACCCATGTCACTGTCATCCTTCCTAAGAATGAGCGATGTGGGGCTCATCTGCCAATTTTTATTACTCACTTGCTGAGGTGCCCATGAGCTGACTGAGCCAGGAAGGCACTTGCTGTGCAAGCTCCTTGACCTGAAATCTGCCCTTAGAATCCACGCGAAAATGGAAGAAGAAAACCAACTCCATAAAGTTGTCCTCTGACCTCCGTTGGCATGCGCATCACCCCCAAAATGATGATAGTATTGGAAGTGACATCATCATCATCATCATCATAAATAAAATTATAGGAACTGCTGAGATAGCTCAGCAGGTGAATGAACCTGCCACCATTCCTGACGAACTGAATTCAATCCCTGAACCCTTCGGTGGGAGAACTGACCTCTCCTCTGACCTTCACTCTCAAGTTATGGTACCCTGGTGACCCCTTCACTACACACACACATGCTAATTTGCAGTAGAATGCTCCAATACCTACAGTACTGCTGTTTCTGTCTCTTTGTAGTGTCAGCTAGTCAAGGTCTGTCTTTGAAGCTGAAGAACATGGAACACCAAAACGACCCCAAGAAAATAGACAATAAAGTCTGACATGGGTCATACCGTGAGTGTAAGATAGGTAGATCATGAGTTCTGGGTCAATCTGGGCTGCACAGCGAGCTCCGGCCTCTAAAACATAACATAAAAAAGGCACAATATTTTCATGCAACCTATGAATTTCCATTTATACTTTAAATCAACTTGAATACTTTTAAGATATAGTGAAATTTAAATATTATGTGAGTAGTTGTACTATTTTGTTTAAAGGAATAATGATCAAGAAGTCTGAATCTGTTCGGTACAGAGGCCGCCGTAGAAGGCCTAACTCTATTTCTTTTTCCATCGATTGATTGATGGTGTAGCTGTGCATGCAGGTGGAGACCAGAGATTGATGTCAGCTGTTTTTCTCAGCTGTTGTCCACCCTATACATTAAGGCCTCTCTCACATGAGGCCAGAACTCACTGATTCGGCCAGTCCCGGTAGCTAGCTTGCTTCTCTCTCCCCTATCTTCATCTCCTGCATGCTGGGATTACAGACAGGACACCACGTCCACCTGGAACATCCATGGGCTCTGGGGATCTGAACTATGGTCTCAACTGCATGCACACACCCCCACCACATACACAGAAAAAAAATAAAGTCATAAAAACAAAGAGAAAGAAGTTCTGCTGACTTCCAGATCCTAACGCCTTTAATTAAGAAACACACTTATGTGTTGACTCTGAAAACCAGATTCAAACACATAACTCAAATCTCACTCTTCTAAGATTTATTCATATTTTATGTGCATGAGTGCACGCATGTATATGTAGTGTTCAAGCAGTTCCGGGATTCCAGGCAACTGGAGTTCGCAGATAAGTTAGGAGCCATCTTCTGGTTGCTAGAAACGAATCCAAGTCTTAACTGTGGATCCCACCTTTCCAAACTCAAGTTTCATCTCCCTGAAAGCTAAAAGAGCATGGTCCAAGCCAAGTGAAAACACAGGACCAGCAATCCTCCTCTGCTCACGTGGAGCCCATGAAATCTGCACCCAGGGAAGGTACCAGAGCAGTGCTTGCCTGCAGGGCTTACCTGTGGGTGCTCAGTTCAGAGAACTGCCAGCGTCATCCCCACCATGACAGCCAGACACCCAGGGTCCTTCCCAAGAAGTGTGGGAGGGCAGAGAGCCAGGAATGCTGGGGAGAGGTCTGGTCCCTCCTTCCCTATCTCTTCTCATCAGAAACCCCTAAGGCTGGAGGCAATTTCTGCTGCTCCCAGCTCTCACCATACCAGCTTCTGTGAGTGGGTGTCTGTGTGTCCATGGAGCTCCAGGTTGCATGCACATGTAGCCCCACACATCCAAGCCCACCCGTCTCTTTGTTCACCACCACCTCTGCACCTGAGGTTCTGTGTCAGCATTGCTCAGAGCTGGAGGGAGCTCCCTCCTCTTCCCTTCTGAGCACATGACAGAATCTTCTGGACCCCACAAACTCAACCCAAAATTGAATCAAACACCTTTGAGACAAGATCCATGGAAGGATGATGCCACTGTTCAGACACTCTGAAAACCTTCCCTCCCTGCACTCATCTTGAGATGGGCAGGTGGCTTCTGCAACTAGAAGGTGACTCACCATAGCCAGGCTAAGCTCTCACATCCCCATGAGCAACTCTTTCTGACTAGGAAGGGAGGGGCTCAGGCCCCACATTCTCATATTCTGGGGTCCCAGGAGCTGCTGTCCCAGAGGCGCTGTAGTCACTAACAAGCCCCCCAGGGTCAGGCTGGGGCTGTGAGGAGTTTTCTCTCCTGGAACTAGAGACTCCAGGGTCTTCTCCCTCAGCTGCAAACCCTGAGCCTCAGAATAGGGAAGGATTAATTGGAATCCTCCTTTGGGGACAGCAGTTCCAAACCCATCTCTCCCTCCTTCAGCACCCCTGATGCTCTACCAGGACCAAAGCTGCTCCCCAAGACCCTGCCTTTGTGGGAGGAAGAAGCAGATGGCTTAGTGTTGTTCCTCAGGTTGCTCAGGACTAATTTGGGGTTCCAGAGCTCTCACATGCTTGCTCTTTTCAGATATTTTTAGTCCTGTAAATAACCCCAATGAACTCACTGGTTCACTAAGCTGGACCTGGGTCCTGGGTGGGATTGTTTCTCCAGGTTACTGTTGGTGTCCCATTTTGGGTAAATTGACAGTGATGTCTCTTCAAAAAAAGTCACAACAATGAATGGCTGAACAGAGACTGACAGAATCAAAGATGCGCTGAGGGGTGGTTGTATGGCACCCCTGCTGAGACCTGTGGCGGGGCCTGATCTCCGTGAGGGTGGAGAATCCAAAGAGGCAATCCTGATATGGCTGCCTCACTCCATGTGTTGTGGGGTGGTGTCTCTCCCTGCTGTGGCGGGTGCTGTATGCTCCCTGTGATGAGTGAGTAGACACTCTGAGCTCTCTCAGAGTGGAGAGGAGTTCCTCACTCTCACCGTAAAGGACAGTTGGTTATTCCTGTCTGAGATCCCTATTTAAAGGGAAACCCCTTCATGTGTCTTCCCTTATGTGAAATACAGTGTCATGTGTCCTTGATGAGGTAGCTCTACCACATGAAGGTAGAGATGTGGAGATAGCCCGGGTGTAGATGAAGGACCAAGGGAAAGCCTCGTAGTCCCTGAGAAAAGTATGCATGGACGGGAGCGTTGGTACGTTGCTGATGTAGTTGCATGGTTACTGAATCGAGACATGAAGACAAAGCTTGGGTGGGGTGGCTGCTCAGTGGGAACTTACTTGTTTAAGGGAGTAACTACAAGTGAGAATGACATACGCTGGCGTCGCCACGTTAGCCTCTACCTTCGTGGACAAGAGGGATAGAAAAGAGGGTGAGGTGGAAGTATTGGTTTGCATTTCTTTCTCTCTCTCTTTCTTTTTTTCTTAAGATTTATTTATTATGTATATACGGTCTTCTGCCTGCATGCTAGAAGAGGGTGCCAGATCTCATTGTAGGTGGTTGTGAGCCTCCATGTGGTTGCTGAGAATTGAACTCAGGACCTCTGAAAGAGCAGCCAGTGCTCTTAACCTCTGAGCCATCTCTCCAGCCCACATTTCTTTTTTTTCTTTTTCTTTTTTATAAGTTCTCTCTCTCTTTTGTGTGTGTGTGTGTGAGTGTAGCATGTGTGTGTCGTCTGTATGTGCAAGTGTGTGCTTCCAGTCAGAGGACAACTTCCAGGAGTCAATTCTCTCCTTTCAGCATGTGGGGTTCTGAGCCTGAGCTCAGGGTCATCAGGCTTGGTAGCAGGTGCCTTGGCCCTCTGAGCCATCTTGCCAGCCTGTTTTACATTTCTTGCAGCTAGGTCAAAGTGGAAATAGAATACAGTTAGATCTGTGCTGAAGAGTTCTTCCTGAGATCCAAAACGTGTAAGCTATGACAAGGCCACAGAGACCAAGGAGAAAAAGAACATGGTAGAAGTAACAGAAGATACCTTGAAAGTCCAACCTTTACTAGAGAAGAAGGGGAAAGCTATTCATCATACAGACAGGGCTGGCTAGATGGCTCAGCAGATAAAGGTGCCTGTTGCTAAGCCTGATGACGTGAATGTGATCCCTATGGCCCACGTGGTGGAAGGACAGAACCATTACCCGAAACTTATCATGTACACACATACACACAGACACACACACACACACAGACACACACAGACAGACAGACACAGACACATAAATAAATAAATATATCTAAACACACACAAATAAATACACACACATATATGTTGTTTGTTTCTCAAGACAGGGTTTCTCTATGTAGTCCTGGCTGTCCTGGAACTGGCTTTGTAGACCAGGCTTGCCTCGGACTCACAGAGATCCACCTGCCTCTGTCTCCCTAAGTGCTGGGATTATAGGCATGTGCTAAATGCACTAAATACAGCTAAATAAATATTTTTTAAAATGAAAAAGGAAACATGCTTAAAGATGTCAATGTACAGTGAGGAAGGGAACATGGAAGCGATAGAAGATGCATTTCAGGTCCAACTTCTAATAGTGAGGAAGGAAAACCCATGATCCAGCCTGCAGACAAGAGCCTTGACAATGTCCCAATACTACGCTGTGGGGCTGGAGAGGTGGCTGAGTGGCTGAGTGTCTGTTCTTGCAGAGGACCGAGGTTCAATCTTCAGCACACTCGTGTAGATCACAATTATCGGTAACTCCAGATTCAGGGGACCCAGTGCCCTCATCTGACCTCTGTGGGCACATACTCGATGCACATGCCCGCAGGCAAAAACACTCACACACATTAAACATATTATAATTACAACATTTTCTCCCTCCTCTTCCCCCTTTTCTCTCCAAACCTCCCACATACCTCCTGCCTGCTCTCCTTCACAGCTGTGGTCTTCATTTTTTAATTTTCTTTCTAGTAATGGTTATTGCATGAATACAGGTACATGCATACATACATATACCTAAATATAACTTGTTGAGTTCATATAATGTTACTCATGCTTATTATGAAGAAAGGAGAGGAAGAAAGAAAATGAGAAAGAAAGAAAAGAAAACTGTGACAGGTCAGGGAATATTATTTAGCACTTGTGTTCCTTGAATTGGAAAAGACTTTTAAACAAGAACCAGTCACAACCTGGCTTGTGAAGATGTAGAGGTAGATGCAAATAGTCCGAGGGCTGTGTAAACAGAAAAGCTAAGTAAGCGCTCATCCTTCCTTAAGAGAAAGGCTACGTGAACTGCGCCAATATGAGGGAAGTCAGCCCCTAATGGACGGGCTTACAAAACGATGAGGGACACCTGCTCATCACTGTCCGAGGTCCCTGTGAAGGAATGAGGGTAGAGGGGGAAATACAGGGCATGAGAAAGGCCGAACTGGGTGCTTAGCTCCCCAGGCTGCCTAAGAAAGTGATTCAGCACGTTTTTGGGGTAGGTCTCAGCAGCTTTGCTGAGCCCAGTGAGGGACAGGAGGGGCTAGAGCAGATCTGAGTGATTTGGACTAGCATATAAATCTGGTTTGTAGAGGGCAGAAAGCAATCAAGAGAAGAAGAAAGAAGGTCAAAGAGGACAAACTCATCCGTCCAGGCCACGTGAACGCAAATGTGGCGGTCACGTGTCTACCCAGAGTTCAGTCTAAGGGCTGGGGAAATATGGGAGGGGCCCTGAAAGACAGGAAATATCTGCACCAGACTAGTCAGCTTCCTTGAGGTTCAGGACTTTGCCCCCCATCTCTTATGAAACCCAATCCCCCCCTCCTCCCCAATCCTGATTCCCCTGCAGTATAAATGGCTTGTGGTAAGTTCTGATGCTTGGAGAAAAAATTCCCTGCTCATGGAGACATTTAACATCAAGCCAACTTAATTCAGCCAGTCAAAATAGATGTCACTAGAGATTGCTATGCTGAGGGATAAGAGGGAAAAAGGGATATAAAAAGTCTGTTTGACTGAGCTCAGGGCTCTTCTTAGGAACTGATCTTTGGGTCTCCTACACACACACACACACAACACATTGCTTGGATGTCTTAGCCCTTAGTCATTCCTTACAACATTTCTGGCACCCTGGACAGGAAATGAGACAGTGTTTTCACGTCTGTCTGTCTCCACGTGCTGGGTTTCCTAGGGCACTGGGAGCAGCTGCTCCCTTGATATCAATGAATCATTTATCCATAGGAGATTGGCCCTCCTGGGATGCTTGGGACCATCTTGCCAAAGCACAAGATGGACCTCAGCCTCAGGAATCGGGTCACAGAGCTTTGCCTATAAGACTGGTACACCACCACCACCACCAAAACCCAAAAAAATCCCAAATTCATTTAGTTTTGGTTTTGGATATCTGATTAATCTACCTCCTTTAGTGGAAGAGAAGAGAGACTGTCTTCTTAGAATCTTAGAGCTATCAGAATAATCTCTAAGAAGGGAAAAAAAAACAGTTCTACAGACTCCCCAGCATTGGAGGAATAGGATGACAGCGTCTGGCTCTGGGCATTTGCCCCTCCCTGTGAGTTTACATCCAGGTTCCAGCTTATACAAACCTGCCAAATGCCAAGAGGGACCCATGTGAAGTGAATGAAACCAACAGAAGTTCCTTACCCTTCGCTCTTATGTGTGAATGTCATGCAACAGAAGACGAGTGTGGGCCACAGAATAGGCCCTTACACTGTGTGATGAACAAGGCTGTTCAGAGAACTGTAATGTCCAGCTATCTCCTGGAAAACACCAACCTTCTGTAAAATACATTGGCCCCCTTCTGGGGGTAGGATGGCTTGCTGAAGGGTCATGCCTGTAGCACCCTTGGGTCCCTCCTGTCCTCTAGCAGAAGAGGGGCCAGATGGTGTGAAACAGCACGAATATCTGAGGGCCAACAGTTTGCATTGGCTGGATGTCCATTCTGTTCTTTATTGATTTTGTTTGAGACAGGCTTTCTCTGTGTAGCCATGTCTGTCCTGGAACTCACTGTGCAGACCAGGCTGGCCTCCATCTGAGAGGGATCCAACCACCCTTGCTTCTGGAGTGCTGGGATTAGGGTGTGCACTGTTACTTGGTTAGACCATTATTGGATTGGTTTTGATGATTTTCTTGAGACAGAGCCTCACTCTTTAGCGCAGACTTGTCTCAGACCCACAGTAATCCTCCTGCTTCAGTCTCCCCTGTGTTGTGATGTCAGAAATGAATTATCACACTCAAGTTTCACCTTATTATTAATCTACAAAAGGATGAATTGGGTATGAGTGGAGCGGTGACCAGATTTCAGACAAAGGAAGGATATCCTGAAAACTGTACTTACAACATGGGTACTGGGTGTTAAACTTGGGTGCCCTGGAAGACCATCATCTGAGCTCAGCCATCTCTACAGCCCAAGAGGGATAGTCTTAAGCTTTACTGTGATGACAATGGTGAGCCGGAGGGGAAGTACTGGCCAGGCAGAGTCTCGAGTTCTGGAGCCTGGTGCAGACGACGGACAGGAGCTAGCAGCGGTGGTGCTCCGTGCAGTCAGGTTGCAGCAGGTCACAAGTTTAGCTAGTGTGGTTCGGAGGGCTGGGGAGAAGTTGGGGAGAGCGTGGGTGTGGTGGTTTGAACAAAAATGGCCCCCAGACAGTAATGGGGAGTGGCGCTATTGGAGGTGTGGCCTTGGAGTAGGTGTGGCCTTGTCGGAGGAAGTATGTCTGTCACAGGGAGCGGGGCTTTGAGGTTTCAGATGCTCAAGCCAAGCCTAGTGTCGCTCTCTCTTCCTGCTGCCTGCTGACTCAGATGTAGAACCCTCAGCCACCTCTCCAGCACCATGTCTGCCTGCATGAGGTCTTGGTTCCCTGAGACCTCTGAACTGTAAGCTGCTCCACTGAAATGTTTTCCTTTATAACAGTTGCCATGGTCATGGTGTCTCTTCACAGCAATAAAACTCTAAGATACGTATTGACTAAACACTGGCTGGAAAGAACGGACTGTGAGGGCTGTGTAACCCCAAATTAGTCCTGAGCAACCTGAGGAACAATACCAAGCCATCTGCTTCTTCCTCCCACAAAGGCAGGGTCTTGGGGAGCAGCCTTGGTCCTGGCAGAGCATCAGGGGCGCTGAAGGAGGGAGGGATGGGTTTGGAACTGCTGTCCCCAAAGGAGGATTCCAATTAATCCTTCCCTACTCTGAGGCTCAGGGTTTGCATCTGGGGGAGAAGACCCTGGAGTCTCTAGTTCCAGGAGAGAAAACTCCTCACAGCCCCAGCCTGGCCCTGGGGGGCTTGTTAGTAACTGCAGAGCCTCTGGGACAGCAGCTCCTGGGACCCCAGAATATGAGAATGTAGGTCCTCAGTCCCTCCCTTCCTAGTCAGAAAGAGTTGCTCATGGGGATGTGAGAGCTTAGCCTGGCTATGGTGAGTCACCTTCTAGTTGCAGAAGCTACCTGCCCATCTCAAGATGAGTGCAGGGAGGGAAGGTTTTCAGAGTGTCTGAACAGTGGCATCATCCTTCCATGGATCTTGTCTCAAAGGTGTTTGATTCAATTTTGGGTTGAGTTTGTGGGGTCCAGAAGATTCTGTCATGTGCTCAGAAGGGAAGAGGAGGGAGCCCCCTCCAGCTCTGAGCAATGCTGACACAGAACCTCAGGTGCAGAGGTGGTGGTGAACAAAGAGATGGATGGGCTTGGATGTGTGGGGCTACATGTGCATGCAACCTGAGCTCCATGGACACACAGACACCCACTCACAGAAGCTGGTATGGTGAGAGCTGGGAGCAGCAGAAAGCGCCTCCAGCCTTAGGGGTTTCTGATGAGAAGAGATAGGGAAGGAGGGACCAGACCTCTCCCCAGCATTCCTGGCTCTCTGCCCTGCCACACTTCTTGGGAAGGACCTGGGTGTCTGGCTGTCATGGTGGGGATGACGCTGGCAGTTCTCAGAACTGAGCACCCACAGGTAAGCCCTGCAGGCAAGCACTGCTCTGGTACCTTCCCTGGGTGCAGATTTCATGGGCTCCACATGAGCAGAGGAGGATTGCTGGTCCCATCAATAACTCTTTGGATTAGACAGTCTTCTCATCGAAGAGGTAGGAACGGGAATCTGGTCTCATTTTCCCCTTCCTCTCTGCCAAGCTTTTAGCCATCAAAATGTTGGTACCTTGAGCTCTGTGTCTGAATGTGGTTTTCCAGCTCATCATGAAGGCGTTTCTTAATGAAAGGCCTTAGAAAGCTGGTAGACTAGCCACATGCAAGATTTCCTGTTCTTCTTGGTCTTTGGGTTGGGACTTGGTCATAGCACTATTCTTCATTGTGAGTTTGTAGGAATTATCTTTGCTCAGAAGGACACAGCCAGCTGTCCAGGAGTCATCCTGTCCCTTGTAAGGGACATTCAAATCCAGAGTTGTCAGACATAGGAGACGCAGCTCACTGTCCCCACTGTCCCTGTCTGTTACAGCATATGGTTTCTGCTCTAGGTAGTAATGATTGTTTCCTAGACAATGACCCGCCCATCTATGGAGGTGAGCAAGACAAGCCTGACATACTGTCGTAAATTCTCTTCTATGCCTCGTATATGTTGAGGGAAAGTGTCCATTCAAGTCTCCTCTTTAAGCTAGATGCCTAGAGGTGTGCTGGGGAAGAGCCCCCATAAAGTCCATAAAGGATGTTTCCTCTATATCAACAGTTCCTGACCTTCCTAGTACGATGACCCTTTAATAGAGTTCCTCATGCTGCGGTGACCGCCAACCATAAAATTACTTCACTGCTACTCTCTAACTCTGCCACTGTTACGAATCATAAATGCCTGATACTCAGGAAATCTTATATTTAGCTACTGGGAAAGGGTAGTTTGACTCTCAAAGGGTTGAGATCCACAGGTTGAGGACCACTGCTCTATATGATAGCCATAAATTGGCAGTCTCTAAGCCTGCTCTGAGGTTTGTTCCAAGAACTAATCCCTCTGGAGCTGGGAGGTGGCACTTGCCTGTAACACCAGCATTTGGTGGACAGGAAGACTGCAAGTTCCAGGCCAGCCTGAAGTGAGACACTTCCTAAAAAAAAAAAAAAAAAAAAGAAAAGCCATCACCTCACTTGGAAAGTTCTAATTTTCTTTTGTTCCCAAATATTCTCTTTCTGATCTTTCAACTCATCATCTTTCAGATGAGTTGGCCTCATGGCTTGCTGGGTAAGGTCCACACCTGCACACACAACTCAACTTTGATTAGGGGCCAGCTCTTTTGAAAAGCTTAATTGCAATGTAGTTATCTTTATTTTATGTGTATGAATGTTTGCCTGCATGTACATGTGTGTACAGGTGCCTGCACAGGTTGGAAAGGGTGTCAGATTCCCTAGAAATGGAGCTGCAGGCTGTTGTGAGGGCCATGTGGATGTTGGGGCTTTGAATCCTGGTTCTCTGGAATTGTAGCCAGTGCTCTTAACCATGGAGTCATCTTTGAAGACTCTGGTTTTGTGTTTTGTTGAGATAGGATCTCACTAGGTAATTCTAGCTGGCCTGGAACTCACTCTGTAGGTGAGGCTGCCTAGAACTCAATGAGAGCTGCCTGCCTCTGCTCAGTTTGGGGGCTAAAGCTCAGACTTTTGAAAGACAGCCTCTCACATGAACCAGCTGGTCTAGAGCTCACTATGTAACCAAGGATGACCTTAATCTCCTGACCTCCTGCCGCCAGTTGTTGAGTGCTAATTACAAGTTTTTTTTTATCACTGTGTCCAGCTAATCAAATTTATTTTGATAGTTTTAAAATGCCTATTTTTGAACGAGGTAAAGTTTACAGAACTGTATTAGCTGTGTTAAAAGGTAGTTCAACATCCCTGAGGACACTTGTCTCTGATGCAAATATCACCTCTAATTGTCTTTTTCATTTCATGGTGTTGGGGATATAGCCTCAGCCTTTGCCCATGCTTGAGAAGCATCCTACTACTTAAAAAAAACTCCTTATATACTAGAAGCCACTTCTCAGCCCACTCTGCCTTCCGATCTCTGGCTTCACACACTGTTGGCATTTTACATGAATGTAAACTGATGGCCGGGTTGGTTAGGTTTGGCATACAAGCATGAGTATCTGAGTTTGGATTTCCAGCATCCATGTAAAAAGCTATGCGTGGAGGCCCATACCCCCATCTTTAGCACTAGGCTATGAAGATGGGAGGCTCCTTGGCTCTTGGTGGCCAGTGGCTGTAACTGAAATGGTCCCATTTCAGCCCATTTGAGCCCTGGTCTCAAAAACTATGGATAAAATAATACAGGATGTCAAACCCTGGTATCTACATGTGTACACATGGCAAATGTCCCAAGCACTCACCAAAAAGAAAGAGAAAAGAAGAAAGGAAGGATGGAAGGAAAGAAGGAAGGAAGGAAGAAAGGAAGGGAGGAAGGAAGGGTGCTGGCACACACTTTTACATTTTTGGTTGTGAGCCTAGCCTTTAACGGCTGAGCCATCTCTCCAGCCCTGGCACATGCCTTTAATTCCGGTACTTGGAGGCAGAGGCAGGTGGATCTCTGAGTTCAAGGACAGCCTGGCTTACAGAGAAGATTCCAGAACAGCTAGGGCTACACAGAGAAATTTTGTCTAGAAAA
>JAQQSO010004683.1:0-12590 GCA_028658305.1 Pachyuromys duprasi | reverse complement strand
TTACTCAGCAATTAAAAATGAGGAAATCATGAAATTCGCAGGCAAATGGTGGGACCTGGAAATTATCATCCTGAGTGAAGTACCCCAAAAGCAGAAAGATGAACATGATATATACTCACTTATATGACCTATAAGATAGGATAAACATACTGAAATCTATATGCCTAAAGAAGATAAACAAGAAAGAGGACCTGGGGTAAGATGATCAATCCTCACTTAGAAAGTCAAATGGGATGGACATTGGATGTAGGAGAAAACAAGTAGCAGGACAAGAGCCTACCACAGAGGGCCTCTGATACCTAGCAGTGTATCAAAGCAAATATTAAGAAACATAACCAACACTTTGGCAGAGTGCAGGGAATCATATGAATAAAGGGGGAGTTAGTATGACCTGGAGAAGACAGGAGCTCTGCAAGGACCAAATATAGCAGGGCACAGGGGTCTTTTATGAGACTGTTTCTCCAACCAAGGACCATGTATGGATATAACCTAGAACCTCTGCTTGAATGTAGCAAATGGTAACTCAATATCCAAGTGAGTATCCTAGTAAGGGGAACAGGGACTATTTCAGACATGAACTCAATGGCTGGCTCTTCGACACCACCACCACCCCCCACTCCCGAGGGAGGAGCAGCCTTGCTAGGCCACAGAAGAGGACATTGCAGCCATTCCTGAAGAGACCTGATAAGCTAGAGTTAGATGGAAGGGGAGGAGGTCCTCCCCTATTAGTGGACTTGGAAAGGGGCAGGGAGGAGGTGAGGGAGGGAAGGGGAAAATAGGGAGGGAATGCGGTAGGGGGCTATGGATGGGATACAAAGCACATAACTTGTGATTAATATAAAATAAAAATGTTTAAAAAAAAGAAAAAAATGCTGCCTCTCATCACAGTGAACTGTAACTTAACATCATAGACACATTGGCAAGTCCACAAAGCAACATCCCTGTATAGTTTCGACCCTTAGCTTGCTCCTGTCCTCACGAACTGTTCTGTGTGGCTATTTCAAACTTCTGTCAACCAGAGAGAAAGGAGCTGGAGAAGCTCTGTTGCTAGGGCAGGTGAAGCAGAATTGCAGAAGGTAAGCATCTTGGGGGCTATTTTGAGAAGGTGACACTTTCTTGCAGTGACACCAAGACTGTGGTGGAATATACAGCAACTGCCTCCTTGGCACAGTGTTTGAAATGTTTACTGCATTCTGATGTTTGCTCAAAGCATATTAAGGAGCTATGTGACAAGTTTCCAGTTACATGTGAACTTTTCATGATGGCTCAGTTCAATAATTTAATTTTTTTATTTTATCTAGTTTTAGTTCAATTTGTTTCTAAGGCTTTTTCTGGTAAAAGAATTTGAATAGAGCTAATATTTTATCTGCTTCTCACTACATAAGTTTTGGTCAATATATGTATTGCTTGATGAATCCAGTCCTAAATTTGATATCATACTTCTTATTGATGCCTTAATTCACACTCTTAAAAAAAAAGTTTCTGAAATGCTATGCTTTCATATTTGCATTAATTTTCTCCTACTCTTTCAAATATTTTATGGAAATTATAATAAAACAACTGGATAAAATAAGCACAAATAAGTGAATAATATTTACATTGATGTTTTTACTACTTTTACTTTTTCATATTTAATTATTTAAAGTTGTTTTATAGTATTGAGGACATGCTATATACGTCTTATGTTTTATTTTTAATAAATTAACCATTGTTCTTCTATTATATTTCCCCTAAAATGTCTTTAATCTTTCATTTTTATATTATTTATTTTCCAGTTTTAATTATATATTATGTTGTAATGAACTTACTAAACTTTCCCTTCATTCTGTATATTTTCAAAGACAATTTCATTGAAATCTAATAACTAGATACAAAACAGTATTTTCATTGAACACTATAAAATATTTTAATCTGTATACATAGATATGTAGACATGCTTTGATATTTTCTCCAAAATTAATTTAACTTTTGTCATACCATAGCATTAGAAGGAGTTGTGGATGAAATGTTTCTTATTGTTTAATATTAATAAGCTTCCTTGGGCTTTTATCACCTTGTTCTCCTTCACCTCTCCCTCATACTCAAATTACAATCCTTGCCGAGCACTCCTTGTGTAGGAATTGAGATGGTATCTCCTATTTACCAGTCTCAAACCAAAGCACTCTCCATAATCATGTTTTGTACAGTGAAGGCTGTTACCCACCAGCCAGTCGATATTACTATATAAAAAGCTGGCCAGCTCCAGACCAGGAATAGGAACTGTTAAAATTTGAATTATCTGTATGTGTGCATATAGTTGTGTGTATACATATACATGGAATGTGATACAAGCTCAAAACGCTTTTGATATTTTCTTCTAAAAAGATTATAGCTCATGGATATTTTTTTCCTTTGAACTTTCCCATCAATTAAAATCTTCATAGGATTTTCCTGATGGCCGTCTTCATTTACTAGACCTTTAAAGTTTCTTTTTTCCAAGGATTAGAAAAGATGCAAAATAATCTATACACACTGATGTACACCCCTTACATACAGAATTGACCTATCCATTCTGTGGCAATGAATCAGAAAATTCTAATGAGGAATAAAGCTAGACAAACAATCAGCAGAGATTCTATTTAAGCTTAACCTAGTCAAATCCACAGAATATAAAGTAAAATCTCTACACAAAAGATCGCAGACCCTCACATTACTTTTGCTAGTATTTTAGTTAAAATTCCGAAGAGGAAGTAATCTTATTTTTCAGCAAGTCACGGATTAAAGGAGGCAAAATAGAAGCATACTAGAGGAAGAGTCTGGAGGAGAGGAGATGGAGGCATTTTCTGTCCATTTCAGGCTGGAGTGGCGCCTGTCCAGATAGACAAGGCACACACCTGCTGCTTGAGCATTGGTCCCAAGTCATCAGGAAGTGGCTAATTAAACTCAGTGTTATTTATTTCAAGACAGAAGTTTGTACTATGTTTTGAAAGAAATTTCACTCAAGACTTTTGAAATGATTTTAGACATTTAACCATGTGTGCTGTGAAATTTTTTAATTTTTAATTTTTAATTGTCCATTTCTGAAGTTACCATAGACATGGATATTATACACCCATGCTGTCAATTTTGGGTTGCTTACTAAATCTGTCAGTGTTTTATTCACTCTCCTTTGATTCTCCCAGGTAAAGTCCACAAGAAAAAGCCACTTTCCTTGGGCTTTCAATTGCTCCATCCTGCCTGTTTTCTACTCAATCCTTTCCCAACTAACTTCTATTTCTAAGATTGTGTGTTCTAAGAGCTTCCAAGAGCCATTGGATTTATCTATTTAGCTTATTTTTCCCACTTTCATTTTCCTCTGAAAAATCCTATCACCAAACATTTTGATTCACAATGCTTCTGAAATTTAATGCTAACTTATTGCCAAATAAAATGGGGAAAAACCCACTTATTTTATTCACTGAATTTGTGTTTGCTTAAAGCTTTTAACTTATACTAATGGCTCCATTTTGCAGTATTACACACTGAGCATGGAAGTTTATATATGCTAGGCAAGTGATGTGAGCTCTCATCCCATCTAAATATCTTTTTAATTAGCATTTTTAAAATTACAACATTGCAAATGACGCTGTTATGAACATAGTTGAGCAAGTGTCCTTGTTGTATGGTGGAGCATCTTTTGAGTATGTGCCCAGGAGTAGCATCGCTGGCTCTTGATGTAGAGCTATTCCCAGTTTTTTGAGACAGCACCAGACTGATTTCCAAAGCGGATGTACAAGTTTGTACTCCCACCAGCAATGGAGGAGGGTTCGCCTTTCAACACATCCTCACCAGCGTGTATTGTCACTTGAGATTTTGATCTTAGTCATTCTGACAGGTGTAAGATAGAATCTCAAAGTCCTTTTGATTTACATTTCCATGATGACTAATGACATTGAGCATTTTGTTAATTGCTTCTCTGTCGTTCAATATTCCTCTGTTGAGAATTCTCTACTTAGCTCTGTACCCCATTTTTATTTGCATTATTTGGTTTCTTGGTGTCTAATTCCTTGATTTCTTTATATATTCTGTATATTAGCCCTCTATCAGATGTAAGGTTGGTGAAGATCTTTTACCAGTTGTTTTTTTTTCTGTTGACAGTGTTCTTTATTTTACAGAAGCTTTTCAGTTTCAAGAAGTTCCATTTATTAATTGTTGATCTTAAAGCATAAGCTGTTGGTGTTCTGTTCAGGAAGTTATTTCCTGTGCCAATGAGATCAAGACTCTTCTCCACTTTTTCTAACAGATTTAGTGTGTCTGGTTTTATGTTGAGGTCTTTGGTCCACTTACTTGAGTTTTGTGCAGGGAGATAAGTATGGGTCTAGTTGCATTTTTCTACATGTAGACATCCAGTTAGAACAGCACCATTTGTTGGAAATGCTTTCTTTTTTCCCCAATATATGGTTTTGGCTCCTTTGTCAAAAATCAGATGTGCATAGGTAGTTGGGGGGGGGGTATTTCTGGATCTTTGGTTCAATTCCATTGATCAATCAGTCTATGTGTATGCCAGTATCATGCAGTTTTTATTACTATTACTCTGTAGCATCGCTTGAGGTCAGGTATGGAGATACCTCAGACGTTCTATTATTGTATAGGATTGTTTTTCCTAATCTGGGTTTTTTGTTTTTTGACATGAAGTTTAGAATTGTTCTTTCAAGTTCTATGAAAATTGGTATTTTGATGGGGATTGCATTGAACCTGTAGATTGCCTTTGGTAAGAAGGCCATGTTTACTATGCTAATCCTACTGGTGATCCAGGAACATGAAAGATCTTTCCATCTTCTGGTATCTTCTTTAATTTCTTTCTTCAGAGACTTGAAGTTCTTGTTATACAGGTCTTTGCCTTCCTTGGTTAAAGTTACCCCTAGATACTTTTTATTATTTTTGTCTATTGTGAAGTGTGCGGTATCCCTAATTTCTTTTTTAAATTAATTTTTAAAAATTTATTCACGTTGTATCCCAGCTGTAGCCTCCTCCTTTGTCCCCTTCCAATCCTACTCTCCCTCTCTCTTTTCCTCCCATGCCCCTCCCCCAGTAGGGGAGGCCCTTCTCCCCTTCCATCTGACCTTAGCATATCAGGTCTCATCAGGACTGGCTGCACTATCTTCCTCTGTGGCCTGGTAAGGCTGCTCACCCCCCTTAGGGGGAGGTGATCAAAGAGCCAGCCACTGAGTTCATGTCAGAAGCAATCCCCATTCCCCTTACTAGGGAAGCAACTTGGAAACTGGGCAGCCATGGGCTACATCTGAGCAGGGGTTCTAGGTTATCTCCATGCATGATACTTCGCTGGAGTATCAGTCTCAGAAAAGAGCCCTGTGCCCAGATTTTTTGTTTTTGTTGCTCTCCTTGTGGAGCTCCTTCCAGGTCTTTCAATCTCCCTTTTCTTTCATAAGATTCCCTGCTCTCTGCCCAAAGTTTGGCTATGAGTCTCAGCATCTGCTTTGACACCCTACTGGGTAGAATCTTTCAAGAGGCCCTCTGTGGTAGGCTTCTATCCTGTTCCCTGTTTTCTCTCTCTTGCAATGTCTATCCCATTTGCCTTTCTGAATGAGGATTGAGTATCATACCCAGGGGCCTCCTTATTGCCTTAGCTTCTTTAGATGTACTGATGTTAGTATGTTATATGTCTATAACATATATGTTAATATGTTAGATATTATATGTCTAATATACAGTTATATGTAAGTATATGCTTCTGAGATGCCTCACTCAGGATGATCTTTCCTAGTTCCCAACATTCACCTGAAAATTTCATGATTTCTTTGTTTTTAATTGCTGAGTAGTATTTCATTGTGAAAATGTACCACAATTTCTGTAACCAATCCTCAACTGAGGGACATCTGGCTTGTTTCCAGATTCTGGCTATTACGAATAAAGCTGCTACGAACATGGTTGAGCAAATGTCCTTGTTGTATACTTGAGAGTGTTTTGGATATATGCCTAAGAGTGGTATAGCTAGATCTTGAGGTGTACTATTCCTAATTTTCTAAGAATGCATTTTTTTCAATACTCTTCCACACTGTTTCTTCTAACAGGTTTAGTGTGTCTGGTTTTATGTTGAGGTCTTTGATCCACTTGGACTTTAGTTTTGTGCAGGGTGATAAGTATTGATCTCATCAAGTCTTTTTCTGAGGAATAAGGGATCGGGGAGGAGGGAAGAGAAAGAGAGAGAGTGGGATCAGGAGGAGAGGAGGGAGGTAGCTACAATTGACATATAAGTTGAATAAATTGATTACAATTTATAATATCTTTTGAAATTATAATTACATAATTTCCCCCTTCCCTTTCCTCCCTCGAGCCTTCCCCATGTAACCCTATTTGTTCTCACTCAAGTTCATGGCACAGAAACTTGTGGTATATGTTACTGACAGTGTCTTAGTTTCCTACAACACGGTGTGGACATGTCACGAAGCAACGTTCTTAATTTATGAGCTGCTACCATGATTTTTCTTCTATTTCATCATGGCATGCCTCATTCTCATCCGACCATTGGCCTCAGTATGTGTGAAGCATGTCCTGGTGTGAGTTACTTTTTCTCTAAGCACAGTGTCTACATCCTCACTGTCTTTTCAAGGCAGTTTTTCAGGATAAGCTTCCTTCCAGGCATGCAAATGAAAAATAGGATTACTGAGACAAGGACACTAAAGTCAAATTCGACACCACCCATACAGAGCAGCTGGGCCATGGGTGGTCTCCATTTTCTGCCTAGAAGGAAAAGCTGAAGAGGTGAGCATATCCTTCTTTTCCTTCTTCTATATCCAGAATCTTCAACACTAGGCCCTAGGTGTTAAAATATGTCATCTTAGGAACAAGGGAAACAAAATGGTATACATGTAATCTATTTTTCATTTATCTAGCCAATAAAGAGTAACAAAAGAGTCTTTGTGGAGGGACTGTGGCCAAGCCTAGTTTTCCATATCTGTGACCACAACATACCAATAAAGAAAATAGTTAATAAAAGTAATGTATGAGATCCAATGCACTTCTATGAGAACTATTAAATTCCCTGTGTAGATTTAAAACTCTACTGGAAATTTGAAGAACCATAAAATTATTAAAGCTCAGCCAACACTCGGGACTTGATATGATTGGGGAAAGCACATACATAATCAATGTTCCTTACAGCAGTCATTTCAAGGGGATCCAGTCTGTACCTAAATAGCTCCATTTATAAAAAATAAAATAAAATCATTTCTAAGACAGCTTGGTCCATTTGGTACAGGTGATAATTCTCAAGGGAACTTGTTCTTCAGGAATTCTGGGACCTCAGTGGTGGGGCATGGGAAAGGAGGAGAGCTGGAAGGGACATGTGAAAAGCTGATACAGCTTACATACTCCTCTACATGGTGTAAGTCAATAAGTCAGGTGCCTGCTTTGACACACTCAAATCGAAGCCTATCTTCTCCTATGTTAGCCCAACAGTTAGCCACCAGTTTCCAGAAGCTGAACTAAGAGGAAGGGGCTCCACCTGATATACGGATACCCCGGTCCTCTCAGTGAGAGTAGCGAGCCAACTTCGATGGCAAAGGAGATTTGAAGACAGCCTAATATTGTCTCTATGGTTGTGAGCAATCAATCTTATTGTAGGTCTATGCTGAAAACGAGCAAATGGCGCAGGAAGAAATACAGAATATACAACTAGCCAGGAAACGAGCGCTGATAATGTTAGGGTCATGGCTTTCGCCGGAAAAGAACACGTAATTGTTGAGGAAATGAGTGCCATTAAGGAGAGACCCGGACTGAGCAGTGACCCGACGAGAAGGCGCTTTCAGGACAGGACTACCCAGCGAAGCCTCTACCATGTGAAAGGAGAAGTCTGAAGAACTTTCCTTTTCCTAAAAACCAACAACAAACAAATGTTCCTGTCAACATGGTTCATGGCACAGAGGATCGTCCCAAGCTGGCAGGAGAGCCTGGCAATGCTGCCCGTGCGGTTCTGCCTGTGAATTCAGAAAGCATGTGAAGTAAAGGAGTCCTGGAATCTTCTTCCTCCACTGTTTCCGAGAGTTGTTAAGACTAGGAGAATCCCTGTGGCAAGAGGTTATGAGAAGCCATTATGTGAAGCCCTGACAGTAAATTCTGGATTACAGTGGAGACTCCACGATACCGGAGATGCGAAGGTTGAGGGATGAGAGCATGGAGTGGATCCAGTCAAAGGGAGAAGGATCTTGCAGGCAGCAAAGCTGAAAGGATAGAGCCATCTAAGTCGTTTGACCCTTGACGCGGAGCTACAAGATACAGACAGAGTTTGCCTTGCTGTGTTTCTGTCTCTTGGTTCAGTATTACTCATCATGCCCAGTTCTTCCCTTTTGAGATGGTAATGTATATTCTTTGACATTATATGTTAGAATTATGTGAGTCAGTTTTTGATGTTTTGAATTTTTTTTTAATTTTACGGCAGCAGGGGAGTTAAAATATTGCCTTGAGTCTCAGAAGAAGCTTAGGACTTTGAATTTCTAAACAGTCTTGGGATGGGCTTTTAAACAGTGTTGGGACTGCCAAAGGGTATAAGGGACTTTTAATCCTGGACTAAATGTATTTTGTATTATGATATGGCCTTGAGACTATGAGGCCAGGAAGTAGGATCTAATGGTTTGAATGGAAACTGTTCCCCATAATCTTGAATGCTTGGGCCCAAGATAGTGACGTTACTCAGGAAGGCTTAGGAGGTGTGTCCACATTGAAGCAAGTATATCCCTGGGTGCAGACTTCGAAGTTTAAAGACTCACACCATTTCTAGTTCACTCCCTCTGCTTTATGATTGTGGTGGAGGATGTAAGCCCCCAGCTTCCTGCTCCCCAAAGCATTCCTCTGATCCCACCCTACAGTCTAATACTCTGCAGCTGTAAGGCCAAATAAATCCTGTCTTCTATAAGTTGCCTTGGTAGTGATGTTTCACCACAGTAGTAGAAAAAGTAATAAAAGAAGCAACTAGCCAATGGCAAACAAAATTAGTCTCACTGATACCAGGTTAAAAAAAATAAAAAGGGAACAGCATAAGAGGAATGCTATATCACGTATGATTGCATTTGTATAAAGTCTAAGAAATGCATATTAATAGTGTCAGCATTTAGTGCAGTTATTAATTGAGGAAGGACACAAGGTTATCTTAAGTACAGCAGATTGTGTTCGCGTGTGTGTAAGATATTTTTGTACAGATAAGATATGCACATTACTTGTTGAGAGTGATACTATAGAAACGTTTTTGAAATTCATACAACTGTGAAATTTTCTTTACATTGACTTTAATCTAGTGCACTGCTATTTTTATCAATTACTCATGATTTTGTTTCTTATTGTCCCAGAGATGATAAATATTTCCTTTTAAATTAGTACCTACTAATTGCCCGCACATATACATAAAATAATTGTTCTTTCTGATTGCAAATCCAGTTCCTTCATGATAACAAGCTCCTTCATTTGTTTTATGTTTTATGTTAATTGAAGAGAATTATTGACTGCACAGAATTTGTTGATAAGATAGGTCGTCCTGAACTTGATGATCTACAGGCCTGCACATGCTAGCCATGTCTTTAAGGAAACTTCAGAAACCACACCTGTCCCATAATTGTCCACACCACTCCCCAATGTCCATAATACAGAGATAGCATAGCTTGTGATAGCTTTCTGAGCCACAACTTTGAGAAACAAAGCCTAGACTTTGTTGGAAGAGACCCTTCTCTTAAAAAAAAAAAAGTGTGATTTGTGTAAAGCATGGCTTTTATACTACTACATTTATGGTACATTCTCAAAGAAAATAGGTCTGAGAATATAATGCAAGCAATCTGGTGCTGTCCCTAAGAGAGTGATGCTTTGTGGGAATAACGGGTAGTTGCAATACACTGACCTTAAATAGCAGAGGCATTTTAAATGGCACTGAACTCCTCTGTAGCAGTGAGTGATACAGCACGGCCTGATAATCCAAGTCTCCTCTTCATTGCTATTTTAAAACGATGACTCCAAGAACCATTTAAAATTCAACACCAAATATATCAAGGTATCACCTTCAAAAAAACACAGTGATTCAGGATAGAAACACATATGTCAACACAAGCAGGAAGGATGGAGTAGTTAACAATTTGTGCCATTTAATGTGAGTTAAAATATGAGGGATTTCCTAAACCAGCTCAGCCTTTGTGTGCATCAGAGAAACCTCATTTGTCATGGACAGTAGTTAATGCAGATACTTATACCTGGTCTGAGGGCTAACAATGGCTTTTGTGGGTCGGTCCCTGTACCGCAAGGCATCTGTGTCACCCTCTTTGATACCCCAAAGCTCATTGAGGAAGGGGGAGGCCAAAAAAATGTAAGGGTGAGAGGACTAAGAAGAGTGCTTCAAGATGCTCTCTTTTGGACCTACCATGGCCATTGCACTCATGAACCCGCAACAGCTGTGGTCACTTGCCATCAGCACAAGACAGTACCTAGCAACACTTTATCATGGGTGTGAGAGGGACTCATGAGAACCCCTCCTCCCTGTGGGGCCACAGGCTGCTTTCTCGGAAGGGAGGGTCATGTTCTTCAGTGGTATTTCCACTGATAAGTTAGTTGCCCATGCTCCAGTATATAAGCTTCTACCCTTGCTCCTGTGGACAAACTCAATTAAACTCAGTGTGTTTTTTTAAAAAGGGCAAAAAAGTAGGAGAGAGACTTACTAGGGACAAGTAAAAAAATCTTTCAACCAGAGAGGAGGGGGAAAGGTGAGGAGCACAATTCATTATATATGTGTAGTGAAATTGTTAAAGACTACAAATAAATAAATACATGTTTTAATGCAAGAGTACATAATTTTTTATTTCTTGCTTTTTATAGTTCATTCACTTTGTTTCCCAGCTGTAGCTGCCTCCTTTGTCTCCTCCCAGTCTCTCCCTCTACTTGACCTATGCCCCTCCCCTAGTCCACTGATAGGGGAGGTCCTCCTCCCCTTCTAATTGTCCCTAGCCTATAAGGCCTCATCAGGACTGCCTGCATTGTCTTCCTGTGTGTCCTGGCAAGGCTGTACCCCCACAGGGAGGTGATCAAAGAGCCAGCCACTGAGTTCATGTCAGAGACAGCCCCTGCCCCCTTACTAGGGTACCCACTTGGACACTGAGCTGCCATAGACTACAGAAAAAAAAATCTGGGCCCAGGGGTCTTTGCAGAGTATATGATTTTCAAATCACCTACAGTGGAATAACTACCAATTGACAAGTCCACAGAACTAATGATCCAGTCAAACGAATTTTAAAGTTCATCATGACATGTTACTTTGTTAGTATGTTTTGCAATGTCCTGTTTAGTATAATATAGTACTTTTACATGATAATATAGAGTAAATAGCCATAGTAAACTTCTGACAGACTTCCTAAGAACGATAATGAGGATCCACAATCGGACCAATAGGCTGGGAAGCCAAACAAGATATGTTACTCCTTTTTATCTTCATCACTAGACTCAAATATAGCATGATAAATGCTGTGGGAAAGAAAAAGATTCAAGCAAACACTTTTACACAAACCTTAAGTTATTATGGTTTAAGCACAAGAAACAAAGACTAGAAAAGAAAGAAAATCACACAAAGTAAGGGACAGGGAAGTGTAAAGGAGAGAGAGGGAAAGAAAAACAGGGAGGGAAGGAAGAACATGAGCATGGTGCCGTGTGCCTGTCACTCTGTTGCTTGGTAAGTAAAGATTATCCTCAGTTACATTCCTAGTTTGAAGCCAGAGTCAACTACCCATGTATCTGTCAGAAAGGGGGGGCGCAGAATGAGGCGGGATAGAGGGGAAAGAATCCCTGTGACATTCATGACACAAAAAGATAGTTCCAAACATGGTGGCTTTATTCTGCCCTAATGTCTAATTCCTTTTATATGTTTCAGAAGTCCAGGTGATTTAATTACCTCTTCAGCATCCTCAAGCAAAGCAAAGTTTTCTCAACCAGTGACCAAAATTGACTGTTTCTCCATTAATTAAGGAGAAAAGGAACAGGAACATACTCTTATTGATAAGAACCTGACTTTTTAACTTCCTAAAGTAAGCAAATAGTGAGGAGACTAAATCAATAGCAGGCAATGGACTTCACAATACTCCCGAAGAGACAATGACTGTTGTAAAATTTAAAATGTTTATGGAATCTGACAGCATATTCCCATTCTTGAGCACACTTTGTTTTCTGTGTGGTTTCTTGAGAATAGGCTCTTGTTATAAATCTCTCCAAAATTCAAATGTCACAGCCCTAATCTCCAACATGGCATGTTAAGCAGGAGGCTATAGGGAGTCAATCAAGTCTAGATGGAGTGATGAGGGCTGAGGTTTCACTATATAACACATTCATATGAAGACACAGAGACCTCCATCTTCGGGTCCCTCTCAGCCACATGAGGAATAGCAAACTGGTCCTCTAAAAGCCAGAAAGAGGAGCTTCCCAATCCCTGATCTCAGATTTATGTATTTAAAAACTCTTTAGGCTCCCATCCCACACACAGACCTGTGGTTTGTGGAGGGGAGGGGTCTGGTTGAGATGTCACCATTTTATATTTGACAATTTACAAAGCCTCCATTTTAAACCCTTCATTTCAGTCCAACTGTATCTCATTT
>JAQQSO010004682.1:0-12590 GCA_028658305.1 Pachyuromys duprasi | reverse complement strand
GATAAAAATATTTTGGTCAAAAGAAAACTATATAATAATAGTATAATAACAGAATAATGCAATTTGCTGTGTCATTTTGTAAGATAACTTAAACAAATAGAAATTCATTTTATTCTCTACATGGTTGGCTAAAGTTAAAATGCTGCATAAATCTAATCTCCAAGTTTGGAATTTTGTCCAAATTTCTTTAGTATGTGAAGTTCCCATTGACCTGTGACTCCCTGCTCACATCAGGATACTCCAAATCCCATGTTTCTCAGAAAGGTAATGAATCCTTTCAATGGAAGAAGTGATCATTGAAGATTTCTAGTATTGGCAAAGTATTTTATTATTATGTTTGCTAAAATGTATAAACAGAAAACTAGGTATAAATTTTTTTATGCTTAGAGTTTACTCTTAGGGCTTTTGTTCTAAGACAAAAACAAGTTTAAAAATATATGTACACAAATTATAACTGCAACAAAATTCAAATTGGCATATAAATGTACTATGAGAGATGATGTTACATTTACATTTCCACTGAAACTAATTAATTGTTTCAGTATAGGTTTGTAAATTCTGGATGTTTTTACTATTCTGTGAACACTAATGAGTCAAATGTTTCTAGTCTTTTCTGTATTAAAATGATTAGAAGCTCTTCAATTTTTCAGCACTCTGTGATGTAATTTGGCATCTACTTAATATAAATGTGTCGTTTATTAAGTCCTTTCTATGTTACTTTTATGTTCCACATTTAAAATGCTATTTAGTGCTAAAACTTTATTAGATTCACAGCTATTAGGGCAATATTGTTCTTCATAGGATCCATGGCAGATCTGGAAGTCATTTTTGATTATTGTGTCTGGGAGGAAGAGAAACTAGAAGCTAGCTGGTAGAAGCAACAGATCGCTCTCACACAACGATTTCCTCCAGATTGAAACCATCGCTCCTGGAGGAAGGGTAGAGGCTCCTTGAATCAGGAAACAACAACAACAACAACAACAAAACCCTCAGAAAATGACCAGATTCATGAGACTCCTCCTCTAGGTTAGATCCATAGTGAGGAAATGCTGGTGGGGGGTGCGGGTTGTACTGTGGAGCAGCCTACAGGTTGGATTGTAGCTCTCAGGGGTGTCACTCATGTCGGCTCTGCTTTTCAGCGATGCGTCTGTCTCTGACTCACTCATCCTACTATTAGTAACTCCAGCCCCATGGTCCCAAGTGACCTAGTCAACTCACTGATTCACAAATCTGGCTTTGGGTGGGATCATTTCTTTTTTTTTTTTCTGTTCTCGGTGTCCCACCTAGAAGGAATTGTCTCTTCAGGAAAAAAAAAAGCCAGGCAACTACACCCAAAAATGCAAGAGACAAATCTCTGTTACAGTAAATCACCTCATCCAAAGTACTGGTAGTAGTAGTAGTAGCAAATTGGGAAATCCAGCTAAGGGAAACCCAAACGCTGTCACATATCATTTATTACTTTGTTATAAATGGGGCTCTATGTGATCCAAATGTGCTTCTACTTCTTTCCTTTAAGTATTTTAGTTGAACATTTAAAAACACAATTTTAAGAACATGCTTTTGAAAAAAAATGTAAATTTTTTATGACATAAAAGTTTAAGTCCCAACAACTCTGGTAAGAGTTAACATTTGGAAGATGCTTGTTTCCTTATGTGACATTATTCGTGAACCTTCTCAGTTCATCAGATTGCTGATTTTTGACATTTACTTTTTTAAAGCATGTATACATTTTTATTCTGCATAGAATCCTTATCAGAAAAATCTTTGCTTGATATCTGATCAAATAAGAAACAAAATATACTACAGTATCTATGCTTGAATTTAACTTAAGCTCAAAGCATGCATTCCCATAAAGAGATTATGTCATACAAAAGTTTGTAACCTCGAATTATAGACTGGTCTATAATGATAAAATTATTAAGAACCGTAGTACTATCTCCAGTCCATCAGAAAGCAGCATTTATTAGTGCTTAGCAGAGGCCATGAATGGTTTCAGGGAAGATAAATAAAAGACATTAACAAACAATGGAGAAATGGCCAGAGAGAAAAAACACCTTCTAATGTTCTACAGCACAGTAGGGCAAATGTGGCTTACAAATTAGCTGCATATTTAATACATATAGGAGAGGGTATTTAGCAAAATTTTGATGAAAATAAATGATAATAGTTTAAGATGATATAGATATGTGATAGATATGCCAGTTACTGTGAACTGATCATTGCATGAAGTATGTATTGAAATAGCACATGAACTCATATACAGGTATAATTATGTAACTATTAAACATTTGAAATAAAAGGTGTCACAAGAACATGTTAAGTGGTATAATCTTTATAAAGTTCAATCTCTGGACAGATACAGTGTTTATTTTCCTCCCTGGAAGTAAACTTACTTAACGGGTTCCAGTCAGAACCTGGGAATGAAGCATGTGCCAATAATAAGCAAGGAAAAATACTTTCAGAGCTAAAACATTTTTGCTACGGTAAAAAATTCAAGTGTCAAAATAATTATAACTTCAATTTATTTTCAAGATTGGCTGGCCAGCTGCTGCAAATGATAGATGATCCTTCATCACTGCCCTTGTACAAGAGGGTGGCTGAGAATCAGCAAGTCTTCACTTGACACTTGATTACCTTGATTACCTTTGTATGAATTTAAGCAAGTGTTCATCCTCACCTTCCCTGGTACTCATTTGTAAGGCAGATAACATAAGTTCTATTGTCATTGTGATGGCCAAATGAAGCCATAGAAGGAAGGATGCATTTCATATTTACTATGCTCTCAGGGATTGCTATCATTGTTTCTTTACTTGAGCTCTGCTGTGAGGAATAACTAATGATTATCAAATCTAATTTTAAGATACAGATGGATATTTGAAAAATGCAAAATTATTATGCCTAGAGGAAGCCGTTTTGTATCTCTGTGAACATCAGTTCTGGAAACAATGTGGCTGTAATCGAACTGTTTTTAATTAATTCAAACAAATAAATATTTATGGAGTATCTTTTATGTTCCAGAAAGATGTACTCTTGTGTGGAAATTCAATGTTGACTCTAGAAAAGCTATGTTTTCAGAAAGCTGACAATATAAATAAGTAAGTTGGGAAATAGTACAAAAGAAAAAAAATGTATTAGCCTACCACCTTATTCACAGTCTTCTAAAAAACAAAATGTGTGAATAAGCAATCCTTAGTCAATGATAATAAAGAAAAAGAGATTGTGGTTTCTCTGTGAATAAAGGACTCTCTTTTTGAAGTAAGTTATGGACTACAGAATTGAGGGAATAATTCCAAGCACCTCGTATGGATGTTTGCAGCAACCAGGTAAACCTGCTCTACTTTGTTGTTCATCGAAGAACTTCTACTTTAAAAAGCTGGTTTCACATGACAAAGGGCCTTATAGAAGGAAGACACACACACAGGGGCAGATAGTTAAAATAGAATCATTATTATTCACACTCCTAATGACTTATTGTTATACTCACAGATTGAGGCATCTCTCAGTGTTCACTAGAGAAACTTCTATTTAGCAGAGATTAACCCAGAGACACACAACTCTCAAGATGCAGAGAGAGAGTGGTGAAAGTAAACGAGAGGTGGTAGATGACTGGGAGAAAACAGTGCTTTCCAGACAGAGCAGAATGGCTGCACATAGGAACTCACAGCACCTATGCCAGCTTTGCAAGCCCTGAGCAAGCTCAGTCCAGATCATATTCCATCGTGGACAGGGGAATTGGGAAGGAGATTCAACTCCAAGTAGTGGACCTACTAGAAATTAATGAAAGCTGGGAGAGGGGAGTCAGTTTTCTCTAAAACTATAGCCCCCTAGAAGCAGATCATACTCCAGTGGAAACCATGTATCCAATGATAAGTAGGCAGCACAAATAGCACTTGATGAATTTTTTTTGAAGACACAAATTGGAGTGGCTGCAAAAAGGATTTGTATCTATAAGCAACTGAAGGATTGAAATGATCAAAGCACATTGTACAGATTCTTAAAAAATTAATAAAATGTTTATCTAACACTAAGCTGGATTGGTAAGGAAGGGAGAACTTAGGAAGAGTTGATGGATAGAGTAAACATGAATAAAGCATGTAGTGTAAAACTCAAAATTCTCAAGGAATTAAGAAAAAGAAACCACATGAACCCTGAGCTGCCCATCTTCTACATCTGTGTAAGGGATCTAGGTCCAGTCTATGCATGGTCCTTGATTGGTGCCTTAATCTTTGCAAGCCCCTCTGGGCCCTGGTTAATTGGCTCTATTGGTCTTCTTGTAGAGCTCCTGGAGCCTCCGGTTCCTTCTATTCTTCTTCCCACTTTTCCACAAAACTCTCTATGCTTCGCCCAATGTTTGGTGTGAGTCTCAGCATCAATTTCTATCTGCTGCTGGGTGGAGCCTCTCTGAGGACAGCTATGCTAGGCTCCTGTCTGTCAGCATACCAGAATATCGTTAATAGTGTCAGGAGTTGGCTCTCTCCCACGGCGGTGGGGCTGAGATTGGGCCAGACATTGTTTGGACATTCCCTCAATCTCTGCTCTATCTTTATCCCTGCCCATTTTGTAGGCAAGACAAATTTTGGGTTGAAGTTTTTGTGAGTAGGTTGGTGATCCTCTCCTTCCCCTACAAGTCTTGTCTAGTTAGAGCGTGTCCTCTTCAGTCTCATTCCACTAGTAGTTTCAGCTAGAGTAACTTCAATATCCCCCCAGAAGCCTACCCTGTCTTAGGTCTCCTGCTTGTCATAGATATGCCCCTGCCCACAGTTTCTCTTCTCTCTGTATACCCTCTGTCCTCCTGCCCGTGCTCTTCCTTAGTAAGGGGGGCAGGCACTCTCTCTGACATGGACTCTGTTGTCTGCTTTCTGATCACTCCCCCTGGAGGGCTGCCTTGCCAGGCCACAGGAAAAGAGGATGCACTCAATCCTGATGGAACTTGATAAGCTGGGGGGAGGGGGAATTCCCCTTATAGGAGGAATAGGGAAGGAGGGACAGGGGAGAAGGAGGGAGAGTGGGACCCAGAGAAGATAAGGGAAGGGGCTACGGTTGGGATGTATAGTGAAGAAAGAAAGGAAGAAAGAAAAAGGAAAGAAAGAAAGAGAAAGAAAGACAGAAAGAAAGAGGAAGAAGGAAAGAAAGTGTTATATAAACATTTTATTAATTTTTTAAGAATCTTGTACAATGTGTTTTGATCATTTCAATCCTTCAATTGCTTATAGATCCAAATGAACAAAACAACATGAGGTTCTCATATTATAGTATCCCCTCTAGGGAATATTTCTTCCCACAGTAAGGCATGATATTGCCTTTGTTTCATATTTGTAATAATACTAAAGATGGTGATTATAAAGTTGTGTAATTTTCAAGAGGGAAATGTAAACGACGTGGCATCGTATCACTGATACATGATTAATGAAATTCTTTGCTTTGTATTTTCTGAACATTTATTTCATTTTTCATGAGTGTTTTACATTTTACTTACATGTGTATGCATACATATATATGTATGTATATATGTATATATGTATGCATATATGTATATATATATATGCACTGCTTGTCTGCCTGGTGCCTGAAGAGGACACCATATTCCCATGTACTGGAATTACTGTGGTTGTGAGCTATCATGGAGGTGCTGGAAACCAAACATGCAAGAGCAGAAGGTGTATTTAACCACTGAGCCAAGTCTCCAGGACTAGGGTCTGTGTTAAGGTGTTACCTGTTTCTATAAGAAACCTTTTCTAACCTTTCCATCTGAAAATAATTATGTGTAACTACTAAGAAGCTTACAAACTAGCTTTCCAAAACAAAAGGGACTAAAAGACAGAGTGGTACATTACATTTCCTGCTTTCAAATTATATTATAAAATCAATCAAAAGACTTTGGTTCTAGGAAAAACAAAACTCAATCAAACAAATATATAAAATAACAAGATAAAATAGGGGGTTCTGATATAAATATACATGCATACAGCCAATTAATCTTAGGCAAAAGAGTAAAGAATCAACAAAAAAAGCAATGTGCTCATCCACAGCCAGACAAATGGGACTGGAGAATTATACAAAACCACCTAAAGACACTGCTTAAGACTCGAAACCCATAGAACTACTAGAAAAACACGGAGAACAGTCTTCTCGTTATTGGCCTTGGCAATGGTTTCTCAGTTATAACAACAAAACATGGGCTAAAAAAGTGTAAAGTATTAGAAAGTAAGACTAAACTCAACTGAAGATATTCTGCATAGGGAGACAGAGTAGTATCTGACTGAATAAAACAATTCATGAGCTGGGAGAAAATGCTCACAAATCATATCTAATAAGAGGCAAATGTCTAAAAGTGAGCTGTCTTTTTATAGTCAGTGAGGATACTTTTATACTTTTACCCGTGGTAAAAACTGCAAGTTGCTCACAGAGGAAGCAGTGAGAACAGAGGCTATGGTCAAAAGAAGGGTATAAGTATTAAAGATCCTATGCCAAGGAGTTCTAGACTATTCTCCATGCTCTTTTATCATCATCATGGTATCTGGCCCGGGTGTTGAGGTCCTTGATCCATTTGGGTTGATTTTTGTGCAGGTGTACATACCTATTTGTAGTCTCCTACATGTAACCATCAGTTTGAGGAGCACCATCTGTTTAAAATGCTCTCTTATTTTTCAGCATGCATTTCTCACACCTTTGTCAAAAACTAGGCATCCATGGGTGTGTGGTCTTATGTGAGTCTTTGACTTGGTTTGATTCCACTGATCAATGTGCCTAGTTTTTATGCCAATTCCAACGCTATTTTTACTAAGATAGCTCTGTGTGCTGCTTATGCTTGTGAATGGTGTTATTTTATTATTCAGGATTGTTTTGGATATCCCAGGTGTTCTGTGTTTTTACAGAAGCTGAAAATTGTTCTTTCAATTTCTGTGAAGATTTATATTGGACGTTTGATGGAGACTGCATTGAATCTACAGATTGCTTTTGGTAGGATGACCATTTTCAATATATTAACGTTTTCTATCTGTGAGTATGGGGCATTTTTCCATCTTTCCAGCTTTCCTCTTCAATCACTTTCTTCAAAGACTTAAAACTTTTACCATACAAGGTCTTTTACTTGTTTGTTTAGAGTTACTCCAAGACATTTTTTGAGGCTATTGTGAAATGTATAGTTTATCTTTTGTGTATGGGAAGTCTTAATGTAGCCAGCTTTAAGACACTACGTTATAAGTAAAGATGGCTTTTGTTTGTTTGTTTTGGGGGTTCTTTGTTTTTTTTGTTTTTGTTTTTTATTAATTACAATTTATTCACTTTGTATCCCAGCTGTAGCCCCCTCCTTTATCCCCTCCCAATCCCACAAAAAGCTCTGCTTAGGAACCTACATAAGTACATCTCACAAGAAGATAAACATAAGGTAACCAAGCAAGGTCGCACCTATGTCTTGGTGGCTGCATAAACCCCCTGTGCTTTAAAGCTACAAGCTTATCATGTAAATCTGAGAACAAACAGAGCTCATTATAATTAACAGTGATGACACAGCTGCAAGGTAGTTATTCTGGCCAAGTGTCTTAGCAGACAGTCAAGGTCAATAGCTAATAGAACTGGAATCAAGGAGAGAGTGGGTTTTGACCGTCCATGACTGCGTGGGCAGTGCCTGAGAAGTGAACAGTCTTTAGGAGTGAAAACCAGGCATTGAGCACTTGTGCCCTCCCCTGGTTCAGCCCATAACATCCCAGAGAATTAACCTCAGTCTTTGTTCAGTTTCTGCCACGCCTCTAGACAAGAAAGTTTGGCCTCTTTGTCCTGTTTGTCCACCTCTCAACAAGTTTCTTAATTTTCTTCTTACTTTCTTACTTAACTTCTTACTTTCCCCAAATTCTCGTTTTTTTCTGTATAATTCTTAACATAGCTTGCTTCCACTTTCTGTACCCCCATAGGTGATCTAGTATTTAATACTTGTTGGCATGAGGCAAATAACACAGAGACACTATCCCAGACTGATTGCTGATGACCTTGATGTCCAGTATTTAGATCATGCACAGCCAGGGCATGAAGGGTCCAATTGCTTTCAAAAACTTATCATTTTAAGGAACTCTTGAAACTCAATAATGAAACACTAAATAGTCCAATCTTTTTAAATTGACACAGAACTTGAATAGACATTCTCTGAAAAAAAAAAGACATACAAGTGTGCAAAAAAGCCTATAAAATATTTCATCAATAATTATGAAAAAGAATAAAATTTAAAATTTCCATGAGACCCAGTTATAATGCCAGTTATAATGGCTATTATCAGAAGAAAAGAAGGAAAAGGAGGAGGAGGAACAAGAGTTGCAAAGACATGAACAGTACTAGACCCAGGATATCATCATTTCTGCATGAGTTCTCTGTTTCCTGATTTCCCAGAGTCAGGGAAAAAACAGCCAAGGGAAACACGTGGAGTACATTGCTGAGGACTGTCCACTTAGAAATCTAATCTATTATGATGTCTAGTAAGCTTCCTTTGCCTATAGGAAGACAATGCCCCTATCTGTCAAAGCTGCCTCCTAAGGATGAAACAAATATGTGTGTGTGATTGAAGCTATGGTCAATTAAATATCTAACTATAAAAGAATGTGCTTTGAAAAATAAATGTATAAGGCTCAGAAAAGTTATTACTATATATATTTCACGGTATTAATAATTATATATGTATACGTACAATTATACATAGAGGTTAAAAGTGAGCTAAGCTATGACTACAATCTATATTCTTTGGCATTAGCTCATTCACTGTCCCATTTTTTTTCCCTCATTCTATCATTAATTAAAATCCAGATGAAGTTCAAAGTCAATTTCCTTGTGCCTTTCAATGTTATTTTGACTTTGTTCTCAGGATTCCACATGCTCCATACATAGATCTGTGGGTCAGAGTGAACAGTGCCATTTTCTCAAGCTCCATCTCCTCTTAGCACCTCAATGGTAACAGAAATGGCTTCAGCTAACAACATGCTTGGAACTGTGCATGTGTGAGAGAGAGACAGGGAGGAGAGAGACAGATTAAAGCCTTGGAACACTCCTCTCCGCTCAGTTAATAAGCAACCTTATTTTACATACAACACAGTGTAACAAATAATGTAATTCTGTCATGTTCAGCTCCACTACATAGGAACTGTCTAGTGTCACATTTTATGGAGCTGAATGAAAAGGTTCTTTTTTTTTTTTTTCAGAAAACCTGAGTGGATTTCCAGTAATTAATTATTTATCCTACCACAGAATTAGAACTTCATTGTCTTTTCTTTGTGCTTTATGCCCCCAACAGAAACATTGAAATGTTGAGTATTCATTTCAGAGTTTTTGATAATAAGAAATTTAAATTTGTCCTGTCAATATTTTTGACATCATATTATGATTTCACATTATTTAACATATTAATTAAAATGCTTTGTCCTGAACTAAAAAACAAAATGCAGTATTGAAGTAGACTTCACACAAATCTATTAAATACCATAAACATATGCCACACGGCTTCGGTAAACCAAGTTGAAAAAATTCAACCCTGCCCTTCAATAACTGATAGTATATTAGAAGGTTGAAACTTAACATGTATTCATCAGAGTTAATAAAGGAGAAAAATTAAATAACATAAAGAAATAGACATCTGTACAAGATTGTTTTAGTGATTCTGTTTTGTTTTGTTTTGCTTTTCCATATGAAATTTAGAATTGTTCTTTCAAGTTCTCTAAAGAATTTTGTTGGTATTTTGATGAAAATTGCATTGAATATGTAAATTGCTTTTTCTTATATCTCACTGAAATGAGAAAAATATCATACCAAAGCAAAACCTTGATGATCCAAATAATCAATATAATTTTGATACATTCTTATTTTTAAGACAAGATGGGAAATTTTTTCTATTCCTATTCTACTAGCTATAGCATCTTATGATTGCAAAGATGTTTTCAATCTAGACCTTAGGAATCCTTTTATGGTTTATTAATTTCCATTCATTGCCCAAAAAATATTAAATCAAAAAAAATCTGACACAAAAAAAATCTAAGAAATCTATACATCCTAAATTGTGAAAATACCAAACCTAAGATTAATAGGTCTAGAAGAAGTAGAAGACATTCAGCTTCAAGGCCAAGAAAATATTTTCAAAAAAAATAATAGAAGAAACTTTCTTCAACCTAAGGAAATGATGCCTATAAACATACAAAAAGCTTACAGAATACCAAACAGATTGGAACAGAAAAGAAAATCTTCCCACCATATAATAATCAAAAATGAACAAAATGAACAAAACAAAGACTATTAAAAGCTGCAACAGAAAAAGCATAATATTTAAAGGTAGACCTATTAGAATTGCAGTTGACTTCTCAACAACCACAAAAAAATAATCCAGAAGCTAGTGAAAGTCCTGTATGACAAGAACTTCAAGTCTCTGAAGAAAGAAATTAAAGAAGATATCAGAAGATGGAAAGATCCCCCATGCTCATGGATTGGTAGGATTAGCATAGCAAAAATTGCCATCTTACCAAAAACAATCTACAGATTCACTGCAATTCCAATCAGAATTCCAGCACAATTCTTTACAGACTTTGAAAGAGCAATTCATATTCATATGGAAAAACATAAACCGCAGGATAGCTAAAACAATTTTGTATGATTAAAAAAAAAAACCTGCTCAGATATGGCCCATGATAGCTCAGTGTCAAACTGAAGACCCTAGTAAGGGAAACAGGGACTATTTCAGTCATGAACTTGATGGCTCACTCTTTGACCCTCCCCCATACAATCCGGGGAGTGACAGACTGGCTAGATCCCAGGGGAGGACATTGCAGCCAGCCCTGAGGAGACAGGATAAGCTGGGGTTGGATGGAAGGGGAGGAGGTCCTCCCCTGTTGGTGGACTTGGAGGGGGCAGGGAGGAGATGAGGGAGGGATGGGGAGGGTGGGAGGAAATGAGGGAGGGGGCTATGCCTGGGATGCAAAGTACCTAACCTGTGATTGATATAAAAATAAATAAATTAGGTGTTTAGCCAGGGTGATCCAAGATGGCTGCCATGAGAGGACACTGTGTCTGAGTACTAGGTCAGCAGAAACAATGCAGTGACCAGGAGACTGAACTTCGGGACCTAAAATGCCAGCATTTGTGATTGTTAGGTGAGCAGAACTCCTACGGTGAGAAAATCAAGTGGGAAAACCCTAGGGACACCCAGTTATTCCCCGGAAAAATCTCCAGGTGACCTGTGGTGCGCAGCTCAGCAGCCATACTAAACTGGACCACATAGTCTCTGGGGCAGACTGAGGACGACCCGGGCACCGTTTTGTCTGACCTGCACACTGTGGGCACACGCTGCTCGAATCCGCCAGCAAAAACCTCAGTCAGTGTGTGAGTCCGCAGGCCAGTCTGGGAAGGTGCGGGGTTCTGCTTCACCCAGCGGGTGTACAGCAGGTGCACTCCGATCGCCACTGGAACCACCTCAGACTGAGGGAGACGGGGGACCGTTTTGACGAGAGTGCACACTACAGTCGCATTCCGCTCACGGGCCACCAGCAAAAACCTCAGTCCCTATGTGAGTCAACGGGCCAGTCTGGAAAGGACACAGTCCTGCTTCAACCAGCAGGTGTACGGCAGGTGCATTCCTATCGCCACTGAAACCACCTCAGACTGAGAGGGACTGGGGAACCATTTTGACCAGACTGCACACTGTGGTCGTACACTGCTAGGGGCCCCAGCAACCACCTTGGTCCTTGTGTGTGTGTCCACAGGCCAGAGAAAGCCTCGGGCACCACTTCAAACAGGCCTACAAACAGCAGGTGCACACCTCCCTGCAACGCCTGCAACCAAACCCAACCCACTGTGTGTGGCCCAAATATCATCTAAGACCATGGTTCACAACCCTGAACCAGAAGGGGGCGATAAGTATCCAGTCCAGGGGAGAGCCCTTAGCAGCAAACCCAGGGCAGAGCACAAAGTCCCCAGCTGACATCTCAAAAGACTGAGGAGCTAAACCTCCAGACCAGAGGGATGACCAGCATGCTGTGCTCACACCTTCTACCAGAGAGCACTAAGCCCGGCAAACAGAGCCCACAATAGAATTCAACTGTGACAACAACACACACTAACAAACCACTGGAAATCACTGGTCTTCTTGAAGAATACTCCTGACACAAGAGATTGACAGTTCCAGACTGAAGCTCAGCCTTAAAGCACAAACAGCTCCCTGATTATATATAAACAAATGCCCAGAAATTGGTGAAAGAACTCACCCAACAAATACCAGGACACCATGGCCCCACCAGAAACACCCAAAAGCAGGGGAGATTTTAATTCAGCAGAGACACAGGAAAATTATATTAAAGCTTTGATTATGCAGATATTGGAGGAACAAAAAGAGAGACAAAAAGAGGAAATGAACAAGGCCCTCAAAGAAATGGAGAAGCCCACATAGAGGAACAATCAAAGATAAACACAGAGGAAACAACCAAAATAGGAGACACAGTCAATCAGTTAAAGGAAATGGTACAAAGCATGAAAACGGAATTAGAATCTATAAAGAAGACACAAAGGGAGAAGAACCTTGAACCAGAGAACTTAGAGAAAACATCAGGAACCACAAAGGTAAGCATCAA
>JAQQSO010004681.1:0-12591 GCA_028658305.1 Pachyuromys duprasi | reverse complement strand
TTCTTAGACAATTAGGAATAGTGATTCCTCAAGACCCAGCTATACCACTCTTAGGCATATATCCAAAAGATGCGCAAGTACACAACAAGGACATTTGCTCAACCATGTTCGTGGCTGCTTTATTTGTAATAGCCAGAACCTGGAAACAACCCAGATGTCCCTCAGTTGAGGAATGGATACAGAAATTGTGGTACTTTTAAACTATAAGATCTTAATGGCCTTTGTAATACAGGCCTTAGAACAGTACCTGTCATGTGGTAGACACTCAGAATTGTGTGTTGATTTATCTCCATGGGTCACTATTCTTTCTGGCCTTCCCTTTGAGGCTCCTCAGGTCTATCACCAGCATGTCTCAAATACTAACTCTTTCTTACAGCGTATGAAGCTTACTGAAGCCCTCCCAAACTCAGCCCCACTTCTCAAGTTTTATGTCTTTGTTACAGATACGAAGATGCACGGGCCAAGAATGATCCTTCTCTTTTAAGCCTGGCCAATTTTTACTCTCTCCTGGAAGCAAAACTGAAGCATCCTGTCTCCCAGAATGTCTCCACTGACACACTTTGATCTGATGCTGTTGTCCTTCTCACCATGCCTTACACACCCATGACTCTGCGTGTCCTCTTCATAGGAAGCTTCTGTTCTCACGGGGTAGATTGTTTCTCTCTTCTATTGTGCTTGATTTATGGAAAGGAGGGGGCTCACTCTCACATCTACAATGTCTGATACTACATAAGGCGTGCTCAATATATATTTGTTGAAAATGATCTGATATGCTTTCTTGTTTTATTTTATTTTATTTTGCGGTATTTTTTTTTCTTTTTACGTGATCTATTACTTCTTAGGCTGGTCTTGGGCTCATTCCTTCTGTTTCACCATGAGCATAAAGATTGCATTTTGAAAAGAAAGAAAGAAAAAAAAAGGAAGGAAAGGGAATGCATTCTCTTAAGAGTTTTCCTTTCAATTTGCTTTCTACAGTCATGACTCCCTGACTTCCACTTAGGTTTACTGTCTAAAACTAGGACACACATCTAACAGCAACTACAAAGGAAATCAGGAAAATGAACTTTTTGGCCGAGTACCCTTCTGTCCTGTGAGGAATTCAAGCTTAGTAGTTGCCTGGAAGTGACACATAAATTAGATAGATACACAGATGCATAGATAGATACATAAAAATATGCATAGATAGATAAAAACATATATAGATGATAGATACATAGATAAATGTTGGACTGTCAACTTACAATGCCTTCCACACAATTCCTATCTATGAATTCAAAACAAAGCACAATTAGAAACGGAAACAACGTCTAACCAATACAAGCACATTTAGACAACTCCAACTCTTTCCCAAACAAATGTTTTAAGGGAAATCTAGGTACTGTCTAAATTTACTTCAAGTTCCACAAAGTTGAGTAAAAAGAAATATGGACAAAAAACCCCACAACTTTCTTATAAGTAAAAAAAAAAAATCATCAAAGAAAACACCTTTAAGTTAGAAGGTGACATTGATCACTAAAGTAATAGAACCAAAAGCAATTACTAACACACTATCAAAATATTAGTATAACAAGTGGGTAACAGTGAGAAATGTGAACATTCTTAAATACAGGCAAAATACTTAAGAATAAACTCAATTACTTTTCTCATAATACTTCTTAAACCTCTAAACTTAATGATTTTGATTATATATATAAATATATATTTAAAGACTAATATTTCTGTTTTTCTTGTCTTGTTGGAAAAGTGAGTGTGTGCATCTGTGTGTGTTTGTGTGTGTGTACTTAAGTAGAAAATATCAGATAAAAACTTCTCATGGAACCATGTAGATTGTTGTTCAAATTTATTTTTTATTTATGTTCCCCCATCAGGTGAAATAAAATAGTAAAATTTAAAGTCTTTTCCAACCACTGCTTTTCCAGCCACACCTCCTCACAGAAACTCACTGCCTTCCTGTTGGGGGAGAATGAGTAGGTGGGTGTAATTCCAGGCATTTACAAAAACAATCACACCATGCTTACATGTATCCACACATAATATTGGTAACTATTATTTTATGTAAGTGTATCATTTCTAAATGTTTGGTGAATTATTTTTAAACTATTTTTAATATAGCCATTCCATGTTTATATAGACATAGGTTATTCATTTCAACTGCAGTAGAAGATGTAGTTTAGAGAATGTCATTTTTAGAAGTATTTATATGTAATGACCTTTTCTCTGCTTCTACATCTTTGTTTTTTCGTACATTTTTTTATTCCTAAACACACACATATACATAGAGAGAGAAAGAGACAGACAGACAGACAGAGATTTATTTTGATGCTCTAAATTCTCCTAGTGAATATTCCAACTATTCTTTTTAGTGTAAAACAGATGCTCAGGAGTGGAAGCTCTTGAAATTGCCTGTCTCCTTCCATTATATTATTTACATAACTCAACTGTGTTAGAGATTTCACATAAATCTTCCTGAAGTCACACAGGTTAAAACTGCCTCCTGGGTGATCTTTTCTAGTTCCCTCCATTTGCCTGCAAATTTCATGATTTTTTGTTTGTTTGTTTTTAATGGCTGGGTAGTATTCCATTGTGTAAATGTACCACAGTTTCTTTATCCATTCTTCACTTGAGGGGCACCTAGGTTCTTTTCAGTTTCTGGCTATTAAGAATAAGGCTGCTATGAATATGGTTGAGCAAATGTCCTTGTATGATGGAGCATCTTTCGGGTGTATGCCCAGGAATGGTATAACTAGATCTCAAGGTATGGCTATTCCCAGTTTTCTGAGAAAGCTCCAAATTAATTTCCAAAGTGTTTCTACAAGTTTGCACTCTCATCAGCAATGGAGGAGTATTCCCCCTTTTCCACATCCTTGCCAGCATGTGTTGCGATTTGAGTTTTTGATCTTAGCCATTTTGACAAGTGTAGGATAGAATCTCAGAGTCATTTTGATTTGCATTTCCTCGATAACTAAGGATGTTGAACATTTCTTTAAGTGCTTCTCTACCATTCAAGATCTTGAGTGAGGTGCCAAAGACCCAGAAAGACACACATGGTATATACTCACTTATAAGTGGATTTTTGTCATATACTACAAGATAGACATATACAATGTACAGACCCCACAAAGATAAGTAACAAGGAGGACCCTAGGGAGGATGCATAAATCTCAATCCAAAGGGAAAATCAAATAACCCCAGGTAATGGTGGAAAAGTGGGAACAAGGACCATCAAAGCCAATCAAACAAGGCTCAGAGGGGCCTATGGATTCTGAAGCACCAACCAAGGACAATGCATGGTCTGGAGCTAGGTCCTCTACTTGTGAATACTCAATGGGCATCTTAGGCTTCATGTGAACCCAATAGTCAGAGGAGTGGGGGATATCTCTGACATGGACTATGTTGCCTATTTTTTTTTGATCACTTCCCCCTAATGGGACTGCCCTATCAAGCCACAGGGAGGAAGATGAACTCAATCCCCATGTGAACCGATGAGCTGGGGTGCTGGATAGATGGGCTCCCACCGTCTGAGGAAATAGAGGGAGGAAGATGCAGAGGGATGGGTGGGACTGGGAGAAGAAGAGGGAGAGACATATGACCAAGATGTAAATTGAATTAATTAATAAAAAAAAACTGCCTCGTGGGAAAAGAACTACGAGTTGGGTGCATGAGTTGCTGACTTACCATAGAGCTTTTCAAATGTGTGATTTGGGAGGAAAATGAAACAGAGGGAAAGCACATCTGCTTATTCTGAAAGCAAACTCTCAGAAAGACTTGCTTTCAGGCTGCTGCTATTAAGGTGTTGTTTCCCTGCCTTTTGATCCCATTTCTTCCATGTCTGTATCAGTTTCATGTATTTTCCTTTTACACACACATTCCGTTACACACACACAGTGTGTATCTACAAAGTCAGAACTTGAGACACAATCTTCATAACTGTATTTTATGACTAAGACTGTATTTATCTCACAAGTTGTGACAAATCTGTTATTGCCTCCTCATTCATGCTTGAGACTAAATGTCAATAAATTCAAAATAATTAAGAACATCAAAATAAAAGAAGTTCTTGCTATTTTTTATCACCCCTCTCAAAACTATTATTTGTATTATAATTACCCACATTGTATATAAGAGGGATTTGTGTTGCATGTGGCAAAGCTGAGCCATGTAAACCCTTCAGTGAAACAAAAGAAACCCAAAGTGATTATTGTTCTCAAGGAGTTTTCCATCTTAAGCAAAGTGGCACAGCCAGGAATAACAGCAGCTTTGGCTGGGAGATGAAAAAAGAGAATTTGTGACCAGGAGGAAGAGCACGCAGTTGGAAGCTAATCTGGATTTCTACAACCATGACTTGTCAGGGAAGAAGCACCATGAGACAGAGCCAGTGAGGTAGCTTGGAATCCCATAGCCCAGGCCCAAACTCAGCCTGCTTCCCTGACTAGCACCACCCCTGTAACGTACCAGTGGCTCTGAAAACCTGTGGCTTCCCTACACAACCTGGTGGATATCAGAAATTCCCATTCTTTGTTCCTCTCCCACAAATCAAAGTAAGAAATCATTCACAGAATTCCTGGGGGGAGGAGAGGGAGATAAAAGCACGTGAAGACATTTGTAGTAAACGCAAAGACACCAGAAAAAAAAATGCTGATGCTTTTACCCATAGAGGAATTTAAAATCGTAAGTCCCAGAACGCTTAAAGCCTGTGCATTCTAATAGGGAAGTAACTAGTCCCTGGGTGGGGGTGGGGGGGCAGAATAGGGGACTGGCATGTTTAGGAATGAGCAAGGAGAATTTGGCTTACTCTTAACTCCTTCCTTTGCCATCGACTACTCCGCATCCCACAACTCTACCTTTCTCACTGTGCGGGAGTCCACTCACCTTACGAATTCTCTTTCCCCATGGCAAATGGGACTTTTCTTAGGACAGTGATGCACAGCTGCTCTATGTTCACAGTCAGCTCCTGGAAGCCCATCAGGTTTTGTCAATGAGACCACATCACACAGTTTCATGGTGGAAGATTTAGCAACCAAGCTTTGTGAAGTTGTGAGGTTTTCTGTTAGTTCATATCTGTCAGCTCTCTTGAATCCTTTCCAGGGCATAATGGAAATGTTGTGTATATATTAGATATTATGTGCAATTTCCACGTTCCCTGAGAACTTATGGAAAGATACTTAGATAGAGGGATGATAAAACACAACGACAGTGATCAAGAAGAAATGAGGGACCTACCTTCCATTTAGATTCATGATCAGACCCTCAGATATCACCTTTATAGTTCCAGAACAGAAACATTCTGGGTGCAAGACAATGACGAGCCTTCTACAACAAGCCTCAGAGTAGACTTATGTCAGTATACTAGTGAGTGCAAGACAATGATGAGCCTTCTACAACAAGCCTCCGAGTAGACCTGTGTCAGTATACTAGTGGGCAGTATTTTGTGTGCTAGTTTCCCCACAAGCCTCATTCTCCATTAATCCCACGATGTATACCGAGAAAAAGTGTGACCAGGCCAGAAGTATAATGGATCTGAGGTCTAGAGTTTACAAATAAGTAAATGTGTTGTATCTTCCTCAGAACCTTGCTTTCAAGATAACAAAGGTGGGGGAGGGAAGAGGAGGAAGGGGAAGAGTGAGGAGAAAGGGTTCCAGTAAAGGCCATGGCCATATGTAGCATGACAGCTGCTCCCAGAGGACCCTTCAGGACAAGGCCTGGAAAAATTCATTATTTGAAACAGTGGAAGGCATGGCCATCGGGAGCACATCTGAAGCTCTGAAGTGAGTGACTTGACGCCTGTGCACTCTGCCTTATATGCGGCTGAACATGTGACCTGCATGTTTCTCAGAAAGTTGGTCAGGAAGTCATCTGTGAATCCCAGACAACAAAAGCCATAGAGACCTAGTCTGACTTTCACACCTGCTGGTGATGCCAACAACCCCAAAAAATACATGCAAAGAGCCGAGACCCTGAAAACCAGCTAACCATTATCTCCTATTTCATAGTTTACTGTTTTAAAAAACTGGCAATGATTATCTAAAGTTTTATTACATTTTATTTGTTTTGTGTGTTGGTGTGTGTGTATGTGTGTGTGTGTGTTTGTAGAAGTCAGAGGAAAACTTGAACGCTTTCATTCTCTTCTTTTTACCCTTTAGATCTCAGAATTAAACTCAGGTCTTCAAGCTTATCAAGAAGTACCTTTGCCCACTGAGCCATCTCTCCAGCCTGACAAGAATTATTTAAATATTTGGTGTCTTTTAAAAAACGAAGTCATGAGGCTTTCCTTGGCTGGTTTACAAACATATTGAGGTGTGAAGACTGCAGTTACTGCTAGTTAAGTACCTGGAAAGACCAGGACATAAATTTGACCCTAAGAGAAAGCCATAGACAAGCCAAGAAGACTGTCAGAATTCTCAGAGAATAGTGTGTGAGCCAGCTTCCATCGTTGTGGCAAAGCGCTTAGGATAAGCAACCGAAAGGACAAAGTCTTGTTTTATTTATGGTTTCAATCTACAATGGCTCAGCTCCTGTTACCATTTAGATCTGGAATACCCCCACCCAAGACTCATACACATAAGGCTTGGTTTCCAGATCAAAGGGCTACCCAGAAGCTGTGGACACTTTTGGAAATAGGGCATAGTTGGCTGAAGTAGGTGACCAGGGATGTGTGCTCTTGAAGAGCACAATAGGACTCTCATACTCTAAACCTTCTGTCTCCCTCCTTCTCTTCCTTCAGGGAGAAGAGATGCTTTCTCTCTCCCTTTTACCCAGAATCCAAGAGAAAAATTACCATGGACCAGTAATTCTAAAACTGTGAGCCAAAATGGATTTTCCTTAAGTTGATTTTTCAAGTTGTTTTGTCATGGTGGTAAAAAAGGACTCATGCAGAATATCAGCACTGAGAGTGAGATGGTGGCTATGAATATGACTGATTGTGTAGCTCAGAAGCCTTTGAAAATGGTTTACAGAAGGAATCTGGAAACATCTGGAGAAGTGGACTACAGGAAACCTGGAATGCTGTAAGTAGAGCTCGATGGACTGCTTCTCATGGAATCTTAGAACACCAGTACCCAGTAGAGACTGCTAATGAGATTTCCAAAGATACCGACAATTCTGTTAGGAACTGTACTGGAGGCCAAAGCAGTTAAAATCTGGCAAACACTATGTCTCCATTAAGTTCATCTCTGAAGAGGCTGCATTTCAACCTGATGAACTAATTAGTTTCACAGAAGGAACTTGAGTGCCCTGTGTCATGCAGGTAGGGCACGAGTATGGCTGTTCTGAGCAAAACACAGTGTGGAAACACTTGAAATTTTTATAGATTAATTAACAAAAAAAATGAAGAATAAGAACAAGAAAGGGGAGGAGGAGATGAAGAAGAAATTTATTTGAAGTTGCAGCCAAAGGGAGGAAGGGTTTAGTTATTAAGCTGTTTTAAGAAAGCCACATGTTTCTCATTGGGACATGAAAGATGACTTAATAGCATCTCAAGAATCATTATGACCTGTCCCTCAGAGGCTCTGAGGTATTGGCATGTAATATTATTTGAAAGACAGTACCTTTGGAAGAGAGCCTGGGATGCCCTTTTTCTATAAAGCCACATTTTCCTAATGAAGACAGCAGCGGAACATCTATCAAAGAACTCCTTGGGCAAAAATCTGGACCAACATAGTAGGCTGTCTATGTGGGTAGAGGTGAGGGTGTACAGGCCCTTTGGAGCTCATATCATTTTACTATGTAATCAAAATTCCAGATGTAATAGAATGGTTAAATGTTTTCCCTGCTGAGTTTCAGTCTTGCTTTACTCTAGTCCTTATTCAATATTGTCCTATCCCTACTTTTTGGAACGAGAATACCTAATCTGGGACATTGTATTTTAAGAGTGTGTAGACTAAAAGAATTGGAGAGTTTGTGAGACTGTACCTCCTAGTAGCGTCAGAAACTACACTCATAGTCTCACCAACATGACTGCCTAACCATGAGTTGAACAAGGACAAAAGCAATATATGTGCCAAAGTGGATGGGGGATGAGGGAACCACAAGGCCTCAACCCTACACAAAAGACTACAGAAAACTAAGGAATGCTGAGATTAGGAGAAATATTCTTCCCCAAGGAAGAGCACGCTAATTGGTTACCCAATACTAAATGGTCATCCCTAAAATCATCATACCCGTAACATTATACAGACTGACCAGGTTATATTTAGCAATATGTATATATACATATAGCAACAATTAATGAAAGAATAGGTTATGAATTAAAAAAAAGACATCAAAGTGTAGTATATGAGGGGGTTTGGAGAGAGGAAGAATAAGGGAGAAATGACGTAATTATATTTTGTTCTCAAAAGTAAAAGAAATCAATTAAAACCTTTTATAAGGTCTTACAGCTAAGATTTGCATGGTTTCAGATGAGACTCAGATTATGAACGGGCTGGAGCTGTTGAGATGTTGAAGAGCCCTTCACATGAGATATATACATTTTGCATTCTGAGAAGGGTAGGAGTCTTTGGAGATCAGAAGGAAGTGGTACTCTTGAGAACTGAAATGTCTGTCAATGATTCATGCAATGAAGGATAAGACTAGTCAAATGAGGTAAGGCAGGGAAGATATACCTCTGAAAGATGTAACAGTCTCTCCTCTCCTCCCTATTCCTCCCCCCTGTGTGTGTGGTGTGTGTGTGTGTGTGTGTGTGTGTGTGTGTGTGTGTGTGTGTGTGTGTGTGTGAACTATTCTGAGATAAACAGCTTTGCCCCACCACACACATCACCATGGCCCAGAAATAATGGAGAAATCTATGACACTGTACATCAAAACAAACATTACCTCCTTCAAGTTGATTTCTTACATATTTTATCACAGTAGTGAAAAGAAGTTTGACAAAATTCCCTGCTCCCAGGCTTTTATCAAAGCAGTGCGTCATCCTAGGAATACAGATCAAAGACAGAAACAGAGACACAGAGAGAGAGAGGTTGGGCTAAGATGCCAACACGCCCTTCAGATACATGCTCCTAGTTCTCTGCCTTTCTTCCACAAGGCTCCAATACCCAAATTTTCCACCACCAACTAACAGGGACACAAGTTGTCAATCAAGCTGTAAAACAACATTACAATCCCAAACTCTAGCAGCAGGTGAGAAGAACTACCTGCTCCTAGCACTCTCTTGAAATGAGTGCTTTATGTATCATTAGTTTAGATACTGCTCCACTGGATACAATTGGAAATGAGAGAACCAACCCCGTCTAAGCTAAAAGCTTTCAACTTAAGTCACTTAGCAATTTATAAAACTTCTGTGTTGTTTCTTGAATTATATATGATTACAGATATATCAATTTAAAGCAATTAACTGAAAATCAAAAAGATACAAATTCTTATATATTTTCAAAGCCTGAAAGTCACTATTCATTACATGATTTTTCTTGAAGAGTACTAAATAATTTAATTATCTTAGATAGGGACACAATGTCAGATGAAAAAAATTATTCCTGCTCTATGTAGCTTGGTGAACCAATGAATTTAACTGGATTTAATTATACAGAAGCATAAGAAACTTAAAGAGCACAATGCTGCTGACAGAGTCTCCTAACCCAAGCAGTTGAACTATCCTGTATGCACTGCTACCTTGTTAGCTCTCCCTTATTTCCATGAGGGGATATTTACTGACCTGATACTGTGAGAAGGCTTCCTGTCAGTGATCACAAATGTTCTATTTCAATTTCACAAGGGCTGTGTCAAGCCTGGAAGCATAGAATTCCATAGCACTCCCTCCTTTCCATATGCTACATTCTTTCTGCTTCCCTATTCACAATGTTTCTTGAGTCGTGGACTCTGGTGCAGATGTGTGTCCCATTTAAGATGCTTTACCTCATTTAAGGCTAAACATATAGGCCACTATGTCAAAGTAAGAGTCACATATTTTCAACACTTTGACCAGTCGATTCTCTGAAAGAAGTGCTAACAAAGGCAAAAGAACTTTTTTTTTTTCAAATGAGACTGACAACAGCTACAGTTATTAAAGCAAATAACTTGGAACGTTTTCAGGCACATCACATGCATTTAACAAAACGGCAACTGTGGCCTCCTCATTAGGGCCTATGCCCTTCCCAGCTACTGGTTCTTCCATTGTTTTACAGTACCATGTGTGCATTCTTTCCTTTGGAACAAGCTTTAAATCCAGCCCCAGAGCAATTGTGACATAATTATACCACTCTCCACAATTTGTAGTATATCACAAGGTGCACAGTTGAATAAGACTGTTGTTTACAGTTTTCTTCCTTCAACCCAGAATACTATCCCCTGGCACTATGATAGCTTCCAGCTCAATCCTATGTTTATTTTTTTATGTCCTACACCCAAGACATAGGTGCAGTGGAATCTTGTCATTGAATTCTAGTATGCAACCAACAGCAGTGACATAATCTGCATTTTTCGAGGGTCTCAGAGACTGACCTGAACAACAACATGCATGGAGACAGTAGACTCATGTCACTTACATTTTCAGTTAGCAACCTTGCAGCTTATAGAAAATTTTAACCCTTAAACAGTACCTTCATTCAAATTATTTTCTGTTTTGTTTGGTTTTGGTTTTGATTTTGAGACAGAGTTTCTTTGCATAACTCTGACCTGGCACTCACTCTGTAGACCAGGCTAGCCTCAAACTCAGAGACCCACCTGCCTCTGCCTCCCAAGTGCTGGGATTAAAGGCGCGTGCCACCAACACCTGGCCATTCAAATTCTTTTAAGTGCTGTTTAGCAACCCATGCTTTCTTTCTATTAACTTAAACCCACTAAGATTGTAGAGTAAAGTAAATACCATTGAACTATGTTGTCCTCAGCTCAATTCTTTCATGAAATGACTATCCTTGTCACTGTCAGCTCCCTATGAATACCCCACATAATAACAAGTTGAAGGAGATCCTTGATGATAGCTTTACATGTTGCTTGCTGCTTAGAAGAAGCTTGTCCAATATACACATTGGAGAAGATACTTCAACACTTCCCTGACAATAATGATCCACGTGTAGTGTACTTGACAGTACAGTACAGGCCAGGCACACTTCCCTAACATATTTCACAATAACATCCATTTTCATTGAATCTACTGAGAAGAGGTCTCATGCTCTAACAGTCATGTAAAATATCAGAATATTTCATGGGACTGCCAGCGTCCTTAGCTATTTTCTGCCTGGGTACCTAAGAGCAATGCCTTATATCTTAGTAGGGCCACATGCTTCTTTTCTCTAAGAAGTAAATGAAGGGAATATAAGCTACCACATAGGACACTACCAGGGACACCAAATGTTTTGGGTGCAGGACATGAAGAAATAAAACTACATTAAGTTAGAAGCTTAGGCCTTATCGATTGGCTTTCGTGATGCCAGATGACCCTATGCTGGGACCACTGGTGGAAAATTCTCCCCAACAGTCTGCTGATTCCCGTTGGACTCTCTTTTATAATTCCTTCTGCACTTATTGTCAACACAATGCTGGTCCATTGCTTGTGAGATTTCCCTTTACTGTAGAGCCTTTCCTGAGTCATCCCTTTAAATACAACCCAGTTTTCAATGTGTCATCAGGCTCCAGCTCCCTGAGTTACTATTATCCTTAAATCTCTTAAGTGAACCCACTGGCAACACTTTCCTTCTTAATCCAGAAACATAATAGTTTTGTTCAATTCTATTGCTACAGCCACTGGTTCCTCCTGTGTGGTGTCCTGACATGAGCCATCAGTGCATGTGGTATCTGAGAAGATAAGCATCCCTTTCAGTGTGTTGTCTGGCTCGATTGTTGTTTCAATTACCAGTGGAAGTGTAGTAGCTTGAGAGATCGCCGGTCCAAGCATAGACTACATGATATTAATGTCAAAGGTTATGAATAATATATGTCACTGCTGTAAATATGCATGCCAATTTTGTAGAGTTTTATTATTTGTCATCCCCCAAAGAAACTTTCCCAAAAGGTATTTAATCCAACGCTTAATTATATAGGCTGCTTTTGCTACTACTGATGTGAAGCCTCTGATGGATGTTTTAGATACAACTATCAATTGTCATTCTAGTGCTGCATACCAAACTTATGACTCTATGAAGGGGAACCAAAACCTATTGGCACTGTTTGTTAAGTTTGTTGTTGTTCTTGTTTTTTTGTTATAGCCACAGTTGTAGCACTCTGAGATTCGAGCAACCTCTAACAAAATTAACACTGAAGTATTGGAGAAAGTGTAGGTAGCTTTATGTTAGTTTGACACAAGCTAGGGTCATGTGAGAAGAAGGATGCTCAATTAGGAAATACCTCCATAAGATCAGGTTGTAGGCAGGCCTATAAGCATTTTCTTAATTAGTAATTGATGGTGGAGGGCTCAGCCCATTGTGGGTGGTGCTTTCCCTGGGGCAGTAGTTCTGGGCTCTATAAAAAAGCAGGCTAACAAGCAACAGAACAGGAGCATGCCAAAGAGGACCTATGGGGGGGGGGTCAATGTAGCGATGTATCAGAGCGGATATTAAGACGCGAGATCAAGCCTCTGACAAAGGGCGAGAGTAATGATAGATCTGGGGGAGGTTGTTGAGACTTGGGGAGAACAAGAGCTCCACAAAGACCAAACTGAGC
>JAQQSO010004680.1:0-12593 GCA_028658305.1 Pachyuromys duprasi | reverse complement strand
CTTAGGCATATATCCAAAAGATGCGCAAGTACACAACAAGGACATTTGCTCAACTATGTTCGTGGCTGCTTTATTTGTAATAGCCAGAACCTGGAAACAACCCAGATGTCCCTCAGTTGAGGAATGGATACAGAAATTGTGGTACTTTTACACAGTGGAATACTACTCAGCAATTAAAAAGGAGGAAATCATGAAATTCGCAGGCAAATGGTGGGACCTGGAAACGATCATCCTAAGTGATATATCCCAAAAGCAGAAAGAAACATATGGTATATACTCACTTATAGGGACCTATAGGATAGGAAGGTCATGGTGAAATCTACACACCTAGGGAGGATATACAGGAAAGAGGACCCAGGTGGGTATGATCAATGCTTGTTTGGATGAACAAATTGGATGGACATTGAGTGGAGGAGAAAACAAGCAACAGGACAGGAGCATGCCAAGGAGGACCTCTGGGGGAGGTCAACATAGCGATGTATCAGAGCAGATATTAAGACTCGGGATCAAGACTTTGGCAGAGGGCGTGAAGTGCTGATAGAAATGGAGGAGGTTGGTGAGACTTGGGGAGAACAAGAGCTCCACAAAGACCAAACTGAGCAGGGCACAGGGGTCTTGTATGAGACAGTTTCTACAACCAAGGACCACGTGTGGATGTGGCCTGGAACCCCTGCTCAGATGGGGCCCATGACAGCTCGGTGTCAGACTGAAGACGCTAGTGAGGGAAACAGGGACTGTTTCAGTCATGATCTTGATTGCTGACTCTTTGACCCTCCCCCATACAAGCCGGGGAGTGACAGACTGGCTAGATCCCAGGGGAGGACATTGCAGCCAGCCCTGAGGAGACAGGATGAGCTGGGGTTGGATGGAAGGGGAGGAGGTCCTCCCCTGTTGGTGGACTTGGAGGGGGCGGGGAGGAGGGAGATAAGGGAGGGAGTGGGAGCGGATGAGGGAGGGGGCCACGCTTGGGATGCAAAGTACCTAACCTGTGATTAATACAAAAATAAATTAATTAATTAAAAATTCTCTTAAAAATAATATTTATCAGTTCTCTACCAAAATTCTTTTTTTAACATTTTTATTTTATATTAATCACAGCTTATATACTTCGTATCCCAGCTGTAGCCCCCTCCCGCAATCCCTCCCTATCCCATCCCTCCAAAATTCTTATTTGAGGTTTTTGTTTGTTTAGTTGGTTAGCTAGTTTTGGTTTTGCCTTTCTATTGCCATTGTTTTGATATAGGTTTTCATTTAATCCTAGCTAGCCTCAAATTTGCTACATATCCAAGGATGAACTTAAACTTCTGCCCCTTCTTTCTTCTGCACTATTCCCTGACACATTTCTGGGATTACAGGTATATACGATTACATCTAGCACTGTCAAAATTCTTAATTTGTTTTTTTTTTAAATCTCTGTAGATAAAAGGGAGAATAGTTATGCTATTTTAAAGTCTGCATATCATAGTTCCAGTTTTTGCATCCAGTATGTGTCTATTTTTATTTTTTTCATTTTTCATGTGTATCATTTCTCATTGAATATTAAGCATTGCATTTTCAGACTTGATTCATAAGTATTGTCTTCTTTAAATGTGATTTTTGTTCGTTTCAGAATGGTGTCTAGACACACAAAAATACTAGCACACAGGGATTTACTTGATCAATTTCTGTAGTTGCTTGAGCATCTTTTTCCAGTTATAAGTAGTCCTTTGGGAGAATGCCCCACAATCTCCCTCATTTCTTGACAGGTTCCCTAGTTTGGCCTTTCAGCTTCCCTGCTGGAATTAGTTTAAGTGCCCAGGGGAAAAATAGCTTCCTGCGTGTCCTCATTCCTAAATCTAGACAGATTTAATGAGTGCCTTTACAAACATTTTTTCCATGCGAGTCAGCTTCCCTGGACCTCCATTCTAGAAGTGGGAATTAAGAGGTTATCTCTCTATGTAAAGGACAGTACACCTTATCACTAAAGGATATATTTGAAAAGAGGCTTATATTGTCCTACAAAATCTCCATAGCAGATGGATCAAGCAAACAAGCAAACTCATTAACACATGACTACTAATTTGTTTTAAATGTCCTACTGTAGCATATTTATTATACAACAATTACTAAAACATTTAAGAAATAGCAGTATTTGTAGGCTACTGTTAATTATCTATGTTGTAACACATTCTACAAGCAACAGATTGACAGTACATTTTGAAACCCTTGTTTAAAATATTAATGCTAAACAAACCAAATAAAAATGCTTTCCGTTGTGAAACATAGTCTCAGACTGTGGTTTTAAAAGATCCTTGAATTTTTAAAAATTATGAATTCATAAGTAAAAAAAAATGAAAAAACATTTTTTCTTTACTTTGCCAAATAAGGGCTAGTCATATATTCCTCGAACATGCTATAAAATCTGAGCAGGCTTTGCTTCATAAAATTCTGTATTAATATCTTGCTCTTCCTGTGCACAAGTAGATTGGGTAATTCTAACACCCCAACACAACATTTAAAATATTGCACTCTGGAACTTCAGTCTCTGAAATGCTTAGCAGGTAAACATAAAGATCTAAGTTATAATTCTCAGAATCAATGTGAAAATCCAAGAGCAATGGCACACACCCATAGAGAAAGCAGAGTTTCTAAGGCATTCTGGTTAGCCAATCTAGTTGAGTTGGTGAGTTCCACTTCCAAGTTCAGAGAGAAGCCCTCTTTCAAAAAAAAATAGAGAACAGCTGAGGAAGACCCCTCTTACCAGCTAGCTCCTGGCCTCCAAACATATGTGCACATTGTACATACGTTTGCACACACATGCACACACACATGCACACACAGATGCACACTAAAAATGAATGAATAAATAAAATGTTATTATCCCTAGTTTGCTGAAACACAAACAAGAAATACTTATGTGTGTTCCTAAGTCCCAGTGAGGACCATGTGGATCTTGGGTACTCTTCAGCTTGAGGAAAGTATCACAGATGACATGGAAGCAATTGATACAGCATTGACCCAGCAGTTGCAAATATGATCATCATCATTAACTGTAAAAAAAATATCTCTGTGTTTATAAAAATAAATGCCAAAAGAGAACCAAGTTGTTTTTTGAGATCTGACTTTTTTCTTAAGGCTTACCCCAGAGGGAAGAGTGGTCATGCGAATATTTACAGTAACAATAGGCAATCCAGTGAACATGATCTGTCTGCCTCTTCTTTTTACTATCTATTGCCTCTGAATCTGATATGTATGCTGGCCAAGTCAGGTGAGTGTGGGTCTTGCCAGATGAGAGTCTTGTCAGGTGACTGATTTGCAGAGCTTCCCTTGTCAAGCTAAACCCACTTCCATTTCCTCACTTCGTTTTTTAGAACTGCTGGTATTTCATCATTATTTTCCCTCTGTCAGACAATTTCTTCTCCTAGCCTATATTTGCCTGGCCATCTTAAGATAGGCAGAAAACCTAAGATAGGCAGAAATTTTCAAAAAAAATTCTCCCTTTTCCAAAGGTCTCTCTAATGTACATTATATTATCTGCTGCATGACACATGCTGTCCTGTGTGGGAGTGATCTGGATTTGTGTTTGGTAAACAAGAAGACTTCAAGCAATTTCCAAAATACATCTTTAAAAATACAACAGAAAGCTAGGCATAGTAATAAATATCTGTAATATCAGTACATGAGAGGTGAAAGCAGGAGGGTCAGAAGTTCATTTCTTTTCCCTTTTGGTCAAGCTAGCTAAGAGTTTGCTACTTTTGTCAATATTGTGAGCGGACCTTTTTTTATAATTTTGCTGATTCCCTTCATATTTTCCTCTTTTCTATTGCATTCTTTTTAATAGCATAGTGCCAATTTTACTTCATCATGTGCTTTGACGCTCTGTTGTTAGGATAATACATATTTGTAATTGTTACATACTTTCGATGGATTTATTTATATTTTATCATCACAAAACAGCTCATCCACTGCTTGAAGGAATGTCTTCTTCTTATAAGACTCCAGAAGTCAAGAAGTACCTAAGTAAAACAGTGTCTTATGGACATGCCAGGATCACCAAATGTATGAACCTACAGGAGCTGTGGTTTCCTGTACAAGATAAAGACAGTCAGCATTATAGCATGGATGGAAGAAGCTCTCCACACCTAGCTGAGGAGCTACAAATACTTAATGGCTGCAACAAGAGGGAGAGTAGGGGTTTTTTTAAGGGCAAGGGCCCTGATAGGTTGACCATGCTCTTGTGTATGGCTCCAAATCCATGCATATTGGGGGAGTACAAAGTAGATTCAGTGTGTTATTTAAAATTAAAAAAAGAGGATATGAACTGATTGGCCTGCTCTTTGATCACCTCACCCTGATGGGGGAGCAGCCTTACCAGGCCACAGAGGAAGACAATGCAACCACTCCTGATGAGAGCTCATAGACTAGGATCACAAAGAAGGAAAGGATGACCTCCCCTATCTGTGGACATGGGGGAGGGGTATGAGTGGTGAAGGGGGAGGGAGGGGATTGGGAGGGAAGGAGGGAGGGATCTACAGGGAGGATACAAATGAATAAAGTATAATTAATAAAAATTAAAATTAAAAATTAAAAAAGGATATGAACTTATGTAGGGAGTATCAAGGAGGAATTGGGGAAAAGTGGGGAGTGAATATCACTAAAATGTATACATGTATGAAATTCCCAAAAAACTAATTTAAAAATACTGAATTTTGAAAGAATGAAGCTGGAGAAATAACCTCAGCAGTTAAGAGTGCTAACTACTTTTGAAAAGGCTCAGGTCCCATTTCTACCACACAACCACCCTCAGACAGCTCACATCTATCAATACCTCTTCTAGTCTCCCAGTGCATCTCCATGCATATGGTACACATAAACCCATACAGGTACACACACATTTTTTAAACAGAATGTTTACCTTTAAATCGATTATATCCCATAGCAGTAAACATAATATAACCATGAGGGACCAAAGACTTAAAAATTAGTGGGTATTTGTTTTAAAGTTTAAAGCCTGAAGGAAGGCTAGCTAGGTGGAGACAAGTCCAGTAATGCCCTCAGGGGAAGAAATGGCTTTACTGCATTCTTTCCCCACCCTCTAATTATACAGTTGCTAGGAAAGTGGCCCCTATGACCAGGCCAGAACTGTTTATAGTCTTGGTGCCTGCAGTTGACCAATCATTTCAAAAGTCAAAGTCACTGCTTGCATTTTTTTCCATTTAAAACTCTGCAGCCCTAGACCTTGGGGCCACATTCCTCTCCTGTTTCCACAGGGGGTTGTGTCCCGTGTTCAAACACGTATACAATTTAAAAAACTTATGTATTTACAGTGGAGTCTATTTATTCCTGGTCTTTTGGGGTTGGTGAAATGGGTATAACAACCACTGTATCACTTCTACTTCCTACTTGTATGCTATAAATATGTTTTTCCCTGACTGTTTCCTAACTCATGTATATATTTGAAAATAATGTGTTATCTCTATAGCCATGATGATGGATTGTCCATTCTGCTAGCCTATTTATTTTTTACTGATATGTGTTTCAGTCACTGTTCTATTGCTGAGAAGAGACACCATGACCACAACAACTCTTATAAAATAAACTATTTAACTGGGTCTTGCTTATAGGTTCAGAGGTTCAGTTCAGTACCCCCATGCTGTTGGAGAGGTAGCTGATAGTTCTACATCTGGCACCAGCAAGAGGAAGATCCTGGGACTGCCTTGAGCATTTGAAATTTCAAACGATCTTCCAACAAGGCCATACCTACTCCAAACAAGGCCATACCTCCAAATAGAGCCACTCCTTGTAGACCAACACTAGGGTGTTTCAAAATCTCCTCTGCTAGTACCATTAATCCAAAACTCTTCAATGTTGCCTAAGACAGGATTTTGGACAAGGGCACAAAGCAACTACCTTCTTCACCAAAATATCACAAGAATGGTCCCTAGGACACATACTGAAATATTTTTCCCTCTGAAAATTCTTGATACCCCACAATTCAAATCACCTCAGCACCACTGTCTTCCATGCTCTTACTAGGATGGCCCATTAAGCCTTGCTGAAAGAGTCCAAAGTCCCAACATGTTCCATATTTTCCCAAAACAAAAGCACAGTTCAGCCTATCACAATAATACCCCAGTCCCTCAACTTCTGTCTCAGTCATTGTTCAATTGAGAGAACCAGGCCTGATACCCCCCAAAGTCACCAGGAACTAGTGACCCTACCACCAGGTCACCAGGAACTAGGCCAAAGGTCACCAGTTCCAGAAAGAAGGTCATAAAATTCTCTACCCAAAAAATAGCCTGAGGATAATCACAAGAATGGGAAGGTATCTTATCTCAGGATGGGGCATCTATTCAGGGTACCCCATCTACCTTGTAGTAAAACATTTCTTGGTACAGACAATACTTAACATTTCTAAGGTCTATAGATTGCTAGACAATGTGATTAGCCAATCACATTGCAACAAGCTTGCCCTTGCTAAATGTCACCCAATTTTGTAACTGTAAAGCCAGAAATTCTTGGTCCTTCCTCAAACCCCAATAAAAACCCTGCCGTGCAGCTGCTCATGGCTCTTCTCTCTGGTCCACTACATTGGTGATGAATGAAAAAGACTGAGCTTAAGCCTTAATAAAGCTCTTTTGTCTTGCTTCTGTGGTCCATCTCCTGGTGGTACTTGGGGGACCTTAAGATCTAGGGAATTGCCTGATATGGCCTGGCAATAATTCTTCTCTTGAGATGATGCTTTGGGGTATCTGAAATACCCTTATATCCCCATTGGCTATTGGTGTTAGGGTACAGAATATGCTTAAAGAACAGTACCAGACTCAAGTAGCCTGCAAGGAACAAAGGGCATTTATTCTGTAGATGTCCAACATGCTAGAACTATCACCTTCACAACATGGCAGGGGCCCGAGGGGAGTTGAAGGCCCCTTTTAAAGCCAGAAAGGTAAATTCCTACTGTGGCTACATAAGCTCTATTGGGATTGGCCAGTGCCAGTGAAGGCTATGTGACTCTGGTCAGGACTTAGGTGATTTTCAAATGTGTTGTTAAGCAACCTTATCTTCCCCAGGACAGATGTCTTAGTTGTTTCTAATTGGTTGCCCTTTTTCTGTGTGTTGTTTTTCCTCCAACTCTTAGGCCTGTTCTGTCTAGCAAGAAAATGAAGTCTATCATGTAGATGGTGAGACTTATTTAGCCTGACTCTTTCATTGGGTTTTTGGTTTTAACAACACTTTTGGCATGTGATTGTTAGGTTTTAAGACTTCCTGGATCTGAGGGAGAATAAGACATTATGTGGCAAGTTAAAGTAACATAAGTCTCTATTCTTATTGATATACAATTGTTTCTCTGAAATGACTTTTCTCAGATTTTTGTAAGAGACCTTTTTCCCTAAAAACAGTTCACTGCAAATAGGTCCTCAGGAAGGGATGGGATCTTAGAAGCCCTTCTTTCCTAGAAACAGTTAATGAATGGGGAGGAGGTAGGGTTTCATAAGCTCCTCCCCATTCATTATAGACTATTGATAATCTCCATCTTGTTCATGCTCTGCACAAGTACCCACAGGTGCTTTCAGTTCATGAGTGTAATGGCTACACCACGTACAGAACACATTTCAAGGCTCTTCTCCTTATTCTCTGGTTTTATTTCATTCCCTCTTCCAAGGCATTCTCTGAGCCTTGGACCAAACAATTTAGATGTTCCATTTAGAGCTGAGTATTCAATAGTCACTTACTTTCAACCTTTTGATGGTATGAGAGTCTCTGCAATAATGGTTGCCCATTCTAAACAGATACTTCTCTAACCAACACTAAGAGTAGCACTGATATATGGGTGTAAATGTAAATATTTAGAAGGCACTTTCGTACCACATTTTTTAGCAAAAAAATCGTAAGTCCTCTTTCAAGGGATTTTTTTTATAATCCCTGTGGGATTTTTGCAAGGTTTATAATACCAGGAATTAACTTATTACTGTGGAGCGGGCACCAAATCCAATCAGTAAACAACTGGGCATTCCTATAAAAGGAATGTCACTATTATATGGCAGGTCAATATTGTAGCTTTCAAGATTTACACTGATGAGTAAGATATTTACTTTTTCTCACCAGAAGCCTACATATTACCTTCTAGCACTGTGGAAGCTTTCAACTCATTTCCAGCTTGATTTGTTGATGCCCTGAAGCCAAAGTATGTCATGTTTTCAACAACAGGGTCTTACGATCTAGTTCCAATGAGCAAGTAAGATCAAGAGCAATAGCCTATATTATTCTGGGTATCCAAGAGGCTCTCCTGACTAACAACTCATAGGAAGGTGTCTTATAACTGGCACTGAGAGGTTTGATAGGCTATGGGTCTAGAAACTTCCATTTAAACTGGTTTATACTATATTGTTAATTAACTTACAAAATAGTAGGTTCCATGCTGATTTTTATGTGTCTTCTCTCTCATGATCTCCTCTTCTCCAACCCTGTTTAAACCTTTTATGTTATAGTATCATCCCTCTGCATTCAGATCACACATTTTCTACAACACCAACCACCACTACCACCATACACACAATTTGGCTTCTTTCTAGTGCCATGGTGACTTTCTAACTTTCAGGCCTCTACAGACATGACAATTTAAATGCACAAATCAAAAAATTAGAGGTTAGGATCTGTGTATGAAAGAGATCATATGATATTTGTCTTCCTGGAGTAATTAAGTTCCTATAGACTACCCACATTCCCTTTTTAATAACTCCCTTTCTCTCATCTTCAAAACTAGCATCAATTTAGCAAATCCTTCATGTTCTTGTGTCTCTCCGACTTCCTATTTTGCCACAAACTATAAAATTCCATTTAAAAAGGCTCTTATGATTGGGTTAGGCTCAGTACAATAAACTCCCTGTATTAAGCTTAATTGGGCAATATAACATAATTTAGGAGAGAGATATCATAGTCACAGGATCTGGGATAAGGGTATAAACACATCAGTGAACCATTTTTAGAATTCTATCTACTATGGATACCTAAATAAGAGTTGGTTTGCTTGATGAATGACTAGCCTAACTCAACATATGAGCACAAAGTTTATTCCTATGTGGAAAATTATTTTAAGTTTGAAAAGTACAAATATGTAAAAGTAGAAGGAAGAGTATAATATTCATATAGACTACCAACTACATTCAAGGATTGTTCAAATTTTGCTGCATTCACTTTACCTACATATACATATATGCTGAAATATTTGAAAATAAAACTATTATAATAAATACTTAAATACTGAATAGTTCAATATACATCTCTCAAGAATGAGGGCATTTTCTTATGTAACCATAATGTTATTATTTTATCTAAGAAACCTAATTATAATTTCCTTATAAAAGCTACTGTATTGTCAATATTCAAAATTTCTCATTTACACAATGTTTTTAATCTTTAAAAAAAGTGATTTAAATTATATGAAAGGAATTTGTCATATTGTCTTTTTTAAGTCTTTCATCCTAAAACTTTGTTTTTTTCTATTTTATCTTTCATAGACTTAAAAAAAAAAAAACAGGTATGGTGGTTTGAAAGAAAATAGTCCCTACAGGCCTATAGAGAGTGGCACTATTAGGAGGTGTGACCTTGTTGGAGTAGGTGTGCCCTCACTGAAGGAAGTAGTCACTGGGGTGGGCTTTGAGGTCTTAAATGCTGAAGCCATGCCTAGTACGGCAATCTCTTACTGCTGCCTGGTATCTAGATATAGAACTCTCAGCTTCTCTTTAGCACCATGTCTGCCTCTGTGCTGCCATGCCTGCTGCCATACTTCCCACCATGCTGAAAATGAAGTAAACCTCTGAACTGTAAGCCAGGACCAATTAAATGTTCTTCTTTATAAGAGTTGCTGTTGTCATGGTGTCCCTTTAAAGCAACATGGTTTCCAGTGGCAGTACAGACTCCAGACACCATCATGGCACTCAGCGGCAGCACAGTCCCTGGATATCAACATTGTCCGTGACAACAGCACAGATCATGGACATTCACTTGGCCTTTAATGCTAACATGGGCCACAGATATCAACAAGGCCCCCTCTGCAGCAGGATCACAGGCTGCAACATGGCTCTTGGTGGTAGTATGAACCACAGCCACTAACATGGCCTCCGCAGCAGGCCAGACCATGGAGAACTCATGAACATCAAGGTTAAACATGGCCTCTGTAGACAGCACAGACCACAGAGGTCTTTCAGGGAGGTCCAAACCAGTAAATGAACCATTCTTCATCTGGGCCATCCTGTCATTGCTCAGAACCAAGGTGATCATGCGGCTGGGCAGTGTGTTCTGAGGCTGTGTCTATACAAGCTCCAGCCTGCTCAAACTACTTGGCAATGACATGTTCCCCCATTTACCAAAGCCCTCTCTCACACCTGTCACTCTGTCATGTCTCTGGTTCCACCTCTCTCCATCAAGCATACACTGCTCTCCTCTGTGTACTCACTGCTCAGTCCTTCCATCTTTCCCACCTCTCCATTGCATATTCCTTTGCCATAGCAACATTGAGATCTGCAGGGTGTCACACAATAATTTTTTTTCTCAAACATCCTTTATATGTAAATGTCATTGCAACAAGTCAATTTATCTAGTTCAAGGTTTCTGGTTTCTGAAGCATCGTAAGTACTGGAACACCACCAATACTGTTGCCTAAAGTAAGAGTGATGTTGTGGAAGTGTATCCAGAGGAACTTTTTGTGAAGCTTCCTGTCCTTGATGTTAACTGCCCCTACCAGGCACTACTGTTGAGCTTATAGGGTGTGGGCAGCACCACTGACCCATGCTTCTGGCTCCCATCAGGGCAAGCAGTGTGGGCTGCAACAGTGGATCCACGACAGGGGCTGGCTGGTGGGCCTATGGCCAACCCTATTCAGTAATGACATGTTTATGTGATGGTTGTAGTGGAGGACAGCCAAACCACTGCTCACATGATACAGCCTTTATGTTTGCAGCCTGAAGACTGAGACAAGGCAATAAAGGGTATAGATTCTTCATTCTCCTCCAAGCATAGCTATTTCACCATCTTTCTTTCCAACTTTGTGAGTCCAAGTTTTAAAAGCGTCTTCTCAGAATAGTTGCCATTTTTTTTTCTTTACTTGTTCTATAGCAACTGTGGACTCTGCAGACTTCCTTTCTGTGGCTATATCACCCTTTGGAGCCTCCATGGGCTCTGGAGCAGGTGCCAGCAGTGGATGCTGGCTGCCACCACTATCTTTTTTCCCTTCCCATTTTGTTCTGTTAATTGAATCCAGGACCACTAGCCCAAGGGTGACCCCACCCACAATGGGCTGGACCCTCCTGTAGTGGAAGTTTTCCTTTCTTTAAAAACTCAGTTATGGGGATCCAAGATGGCTGCCACGAGATAACACTGTGTCTGAGGAGAAGGAGAGCAGAAACAACGCAGCGACCAGGAGACTGAACTCTGGGACCTAAAACGCCAGCATTGTGAGTGCCAGGTGAGCGGAACTCCTACGGTGAGAAAATCAAGTGGGAAAACCCTAGAGACACCCAGTTATTACCTGGAGAAATTTCCCGGTGACCAGCGGCACACAGCTCTGATCTGAACGAGCAGCTGCTGCGCTGGGTGCCCGCACCCACCATTATAGACTGGATCGCACAGTCTCGCGGGCAGTCTCAGGACTAACTGGGTGCCGTTTTCACTGAACTGCACCCTACGAGCTCACACTGCACCCGAGTTCTGCCTGAACCCACGGCTGGGCGGCAGGCGTGAACCGACCGCCAGACTGAGTGGATTGGGGAACCATTTTGACCAGTCCGCACACTGCGGGGGCGTGAGCCAAACGCTTCCATCAGCAAAAACTCAGTCAGTGTGTGAGTCCGACAGCGGGTCTCGCAGGAACCCGAGTTCTGTCTCAACCCACGGGTGTGCGGCGGGCACGAACCGATCACCAGAACCACCACAGACTGAGTGGATTGGGGGACTGTTTTGACCAGTCCGCACACTGCGGGGGCACCCGCCAAACGCTTCCGCCAGCAAAAACTCAGTCAGTGTGTGAGTCCGCCTGCGGGTCTGGGAGGGACCCGAGTTCTGTTTCAACCCACGGCTGAGAGGATCCTGGGACCTTCTTGACCAGACCGCACACTGAGGACGAAAGCTGCATGCATCCGCCAGCAAAAACCCCAGTTCAGGTGTCTGTCCGCGGGCCAGACAGAGAAGGCCTCTGGCACCATTTCAGACAGCCCTGCATACAGCGGATGCACACCAACCCAATCCCACTGTGTGTGCCCCAAATATCATCTCAGACCGTGGTGCACAACCCCTGGCACAGAAGGAGGCACCAAATCTCCATTCCAGGGGAGAGCCCTTAGCAGCAAGCCCAGGGCGGAGTACACAGTCCCCAGCTGACATCTCAAACCTGGACACTCAGAACCTAGCACAGAGTGAGGAGTAGAGACTCCAGACCAGAGGGGTGACCAGCCTGCAGTTCTCACAGCTTCTAGCTCAGAGCACGAAGCTGGGCACACAGAGCCCACAACAGAGTTCAACTGAGACAAAACACACACCACAAACCACTGGAAATCCCTGATCTTCTTGAAGAATACTCCTGACACAAGAGATTGTCAGTTCCAGACTGAAGCTCAGCC
>JAQQSO010004679.1:0-12594 GCA_028658305.1 Pachyuromys duprasi | reverse complement strand
ATACCAGCTGGGGAGTGACAGACTGGCTAGATCCCAGGGGAGGACATTGCAGCCAGCCCTGAGGAGACAGGATAAGCTGGGGTTGGATAGAAGGGGAGGAGGTCCTCCCGTGTTGGTGGACTTGGAGGGGGCGGGGAGGGGGCAGGTGAGGGAGGGAGTGGGAGGGTAGGAGGGAATAAGGGAGGGGGCTACGCCTGGGAGTCAAAGTAACCAACCTGTGATTGATATAAAAATAAATAAATTAAAAAAAAAAGAAAAAAAAAGAGCTAGTTGTAACATTTGTTGTTCAGTTTTTGTGGGATGGGAAAGTGCAGGGCTTAACTGAAGTCCTGGCTGGAATAGTTTGTTAGGCTGGACCATCTTAGCTAGCCATTTTGAAGTATTTCTGGAGGTAGATTTTTGACACCTGTTGAGGCGGACTGTGAGGCTGAATCACCTGGGATACTTTTCTTCTTTGGTGTCTCGTCCTTTTACTCCCGCTATCTCACTTGTCCAGCAGTATGCGAATTTTTCAGTTGTATGCTTTTATTATCCTGAAAAGATGAAAACAAAACTCTACCCCAAACACTAACTCTGGGTGGGATCCTTTTTTGGCAGGTTATATTTTTCTAAGAGCAAAATGATTTGGGCAATAGAAAATGTGTTACCTTTAAATTGAAAATTTTAGAACATACCTTTAAGTGTATTTATTTTTAGATCACATATGATATTCACTTTAAATTTCAGCCTACCTTTTGCAAGTAGCTTTTAAATTTAAGTCACTGTGATTCCTATGTGCCTGCCTATGCCTCCTACATGTTGGGATGAAAGGCATGTGCCTCCGACGTGCTGCAATTAAAATTGTGAACCACTGTCACCCTGTTCATTGTAACTCTAGAATTTAGAAAACAACCAATTTATAGATATCTGGGATTAAAGGCATGGGCTACCACTGTGATGCTCAAATATTTTATCTTAGTTTCAAATTACTCCAACACTTAGAAATTTAGAAAAAAAGTTTGAACTGTAGTAACCTTTGAATTTACTTAAAACATTTTAAATCTCTTAACTGTGTTTTTAATACCAAAGAAAAAAAGTAATTTTTTTTTATTTAAGAAGAAAACTCAAACGCTAATGTTCAAGATGGTGTGGGCCATGTGGTAATATGCAGTGTAATATTCTTACATGTAATGAAGACACATGGTTTAAGAAAAACCATCTTTCATTTCATGCCAGTAAGGAAAGTGTGCTTTTGGTAAATTATCTTTCAATAATATTATTTTTTAAATTTTTATGCCTAGTTAATCATTTTAAAGGTAGGAAAGACCAACACCTGTTGTGTCCTGCATATGGACTACATGGACAGTTTGTGACTGTTGTTAATAACATCTTTCTGTTCTTTTTTTTTTCTCAGAAACAGTCTTTATTGTAAGGTTTGTTTCTGAGGCTGGAAAATGTTAGTCTGTGTTTTCCATTGCTGTAACAAATCATAGCCCTATAAATTCATGGCTATACCAGCCTCATAGGGCTTTAATTTTACTATTTGTCCTTGTGACCCTATACATTTGAACCATCATGCACTTTGTTTTATTGAGATAAATTTTCAATTACTAGGAGCTGAATATATTTACCTCCTGAAGAGGCCAAGCTGCATACCAAGATTTTGGTGAAATTATTTTTACATATGCTCCTGTGTCTATTAACTCTTCAGTTCCAATGCCACTGATTGGTATTTTCAGCTTAGGTCTCTGATCATTTATAGCAATTTGCCAAAATACTTGTTTGTGGTCTCTCCTGAATATTTTGGTTTATCTACCAAAGCTGTTCTTGATTATATCCAGAGTAATGTAGATTTTAACATCAGACATTAAATCTTTTAATTGCTCTGTGGATGAATGTCTCCTACACTGACAGTGCTAAAGAGTTACCTTGCCCATGCCTTGTTGATTTGAATTCATTAGTCCAATGTCAGCATTTGCCAAACCTTCTGAATATTCCAGAAGGCTAAGGCCTTCTCTTTGAAGTATTTCTAGAAAAACCATTGTTTCTAGAAATGCTTTGCCTATAATCCTTTTCTAAAAGACATTGCTTACCATAATTAAAGCATTTGCTATTTTGATTTTTCTTAAGATTTTTAGAAATTACTTCTATCAGATTAGCATTGTAAACATGAGATTCAATATCAACTGTATCTATAACCCATTCTTCTATTGGTACTTCAAAGGTCTAATTACCTTTTGCATCCTGAATTAGCATTTGCATAAGCAAATGATTTAATCATTATTTTTCTGACTTCTGAGTCTGATATTATTCTATTTATAGCTGGAGTCAATCTTTTCAAAAAGTCAATGAAGGCTTCTTTTGGGTCTTGTGTAATTTAGAAAATGGCTCAGACCCCTTTCCTCATTCTTCAACCTTATCCCAAGCCTTTAAAACTGCTAGACAACATAATGTCCAGGTGTGATCATCTAGTTCAAATTGCCTTTGTAAATCAGCATATTGACTTTCACCTAGAAATTGATCCTGAGAGATATTAACATCTCTGGCCTGATTTCATTGTTCTATGGTTTTACCTTTCTCTTTCCACTGTGTTCACCAGTGTAACTGAGGACCAACTTCTAATATTGCTGATGCCAAATCTTTCCGGTCTTGGGAAATAGTTTTGTTCTGAGTTGCCCGTGAATTTACTATCTTCTTCACATAGGAAGAATGCACACCATAGGAGATGTTTGTGTCTTTAAATTGCCTCAAATCTAACATGTCTATAGGATTTCATTTAACTTCTCCATAACCTTGGGCATACTTACTGTCTCCTGGTATGACTTGAACAGTAACTGGATATACTTAGTTTTCTAACAACCTTAGGCTTCCATCTTTCAGTTTCATTACCCAGTGGTGTGGTAAACTCTGTCTATGTCCTAAATTTTTTCCTTATCCTCATTTAGTTCTTTCTAAGGCTTGGCTAAATTCCTATATTTTTATGTGAGTACTTTTCTTAGGTCTTTATAAGGCTTGTCTAAATTATTTTGTCTATGTCTGAGTATTTTTTCTTATTCTTATAATTCTTTCTAAAGCTTGTGTAAATTCCTCTGCTTGTGTTTGAGTATTTTTCTCACATTTATTTATAGGTCTCTAATTTCCTTCTAAGGCCTGTATCTTATCAATCCATTTTGTATATTTTTATCTTGTATCTCTAAAGCTTTTTTCTTCAAGCAGGTACAGAAAGTCACTATGACTATTGAAGATAAAATATAAAATACAAAATAATAGTAATCAAAATAATAGTAATAGTAATCAATTGATATTGAGCCCTTTTCAGTTAAGTTATTTAGCCTTTAATTTTCTGCTTGTATTTTCAAGCCATCTAGAGTAGCACTAACATGGTCCTAAAGCCTTCTGTTACGGCACTTACCATCATTATTTCTCTTCTTGAGTCTTCCTTTATGAATTACCGAATCTGATGGCTTTTCAGTTTGTCTGAAGCTGGAGGCAACTCTCTGTCCACAGGGTCTTGCTATAAGTTTGAGCGCCAAAATGTTTTTAAACAAAATCTCAATAGTTCAATTTTACTGATAAAATCTTCGGAGCCAGATATTGGGGTGAAAGCCTACTAGCTCAGAGAGGCAGAGAAAACACCCAACTGACCTTTCTACTCACTTTTTATTTCATAAGGAAAAGGCCCTTTCTACTCAGTTCATGTCCCAGAAGAAAAAAGCTAAAAAGCCCCTTGTCCTTTTCCTTGCTATCTTAAATACCCTTCAACTCAATGTCCCTCATTTCTGTTTACTCCCTGTCTGCTGGTTTCTTGTTCCTCTCCTTGTCCTAGGGTTAATATTATTTAATCCCGTGTACAGAAAGCTCTTGGATTAAATGTATGAGTAAGCACTGAGCCACACCAAACAAAAAGATAGGATTTTACAGTTCATAATATTGGGGATCACAATGCAAATCAAATATCCTGCAAGAGTCTTAAATTACTGGACTTCAAATCGAATAATATATACTCAAGAGAATATCATTCTGATAAGGAGCCTAGGAAAATGCCTACAGAAACCTTTAAAGCTTGTGCAGGTGCAGTTAGGTTATCAATAGCAGTATATTTTTTCCCACTAAATAAAAAGAGGCCAGACAGGTAGATTCAATTTGGTTGATAAGGCTAGATACCAACATAAGTTTTCATCACCCTACATACCTTTCTTAGATTACAACTATTATAGTGGAGAGTCATAACTATTTTTCAATGAACAAATAACTGCATGTAATTAGTGAATGAAGAAAAGCTACATTCTTAAAAACAGAATAGCTCTATCTCTTTCTGTAAGAGCTATTGTCCTCCCCCATCTTAAAAATCATACCTAGGGCAACCCTCCTGTAACTGCATCTAAACAGAATTATTTAAGCCAAGCACTGCATATTTGGAGCCACGACTCAGAACAGAAGGAATATCTGAGAAAGGGCAGAGGATTTGAAATACCACTGCTGCCTTCTTCGGAATGTCTCTTGTATTTGCTTATCCACTGGGCTCAGTAAGCCAAACTCCATACGGGAAGAGTTGGTTACAAGGTAAGAAGCTCAGTAGGATGGTCAGCAACAAAATATATTTTCCCTTTCTGGTAATAAGAACAAAAGGAAGATGTTGGCCAATTGGGAAATGCACATTAAACAGAAGATGCCGCACAAACTTAGGAACTCCTTGGTCTTTCTAGAGAAGATCCCTACTTGGAAGTATAGTATACTGAAGTAATGGCAACTAAGGATAATTGGTCATAATTTCTTCAACATGTGGTGTTTGTTTTTAAACTTACAAGCAAAAATTCCCTTTCAGGTGTGAAACTAGGTACCACGAGACAAAGTTGATTCTGGATCATTCAGGCGAATTGTACATGTAGTCCCAAATTTCCTTATTTCAAAAAAAGGCAGAGGAAGATTTAAAATAGAAAGTAGAATGGTAATTGCAGTAGAGAGAGAAAGAGAGAGATGAAGATCATGAGCTGGTTACTTTGAAAATGGAAGAAGAAGGCTGGGAGCAAAGATACATAGCTCTGGAAATGACAAAAAACAAGGAACAGGATTCTAGCAAAGAGCTTTCACATGGAATGTGTGCCTAGTTCAACTTTTCCCAATGAGGCTGACTTCAGGTTATCTAATTTTAGAACATCCTTGTGGCCCAGAGAGAAACCTAATACTCATTATTTTAAATGTAATTTTGATTAATTATGCAACGACCAGCTAAATCGTAGAAATCATAGACGTCCAGTGTATATTTTATCCCCTTCTGTACTTTTCCTTCTCTTCCTCTCTCTCTCCCTCATATCTGTATTCTATGAATGTATGCACATAACCATGCACGTGCAAATGTGTGTGGTATATATGTCTGCATACATAAGTGTGTGTAGTGTGTATGTGTATACATGTATGTGGTTTTTCTGTGTGCATTCATGTGTGTGTATGCATGCATTTACCCTTGTTAGTGCATGTGGAAACCAGAACTTGATGCCAGAATGTTTTCCTCAATCATTTCTCTTCCCTTATTTCATTTATTTTATATTTTGTGGTTTATTCATATTATTCTTGCTTTTATTTTGATACAATGTATTTCACTGGGTCTGGGACCTATAGTATCAGCCAGATTGGATGACCAACGTGTTCTGGGGAGCTGTGTCTCCAGGCAGAGCACTGGGGTTATGGACTTATGTTACAATGCCCAACATTCACGTGAATATTTAAGATCTGAACTCAGGGTCTCACACATGTACATCAAGCAATTTATCCACAGAGCTCTTTCTTCCTTACCCTTTCTCTTTTTTTAGGCTATTGTTTAGGCTTTAATTGCTTTTTATTACAAACAGATAATCTCAGATTTTCTAAACTAGCTAGTAGAATATAGAAAGAATTTTCATGCCTTGATTTTTACCACTTAATTATGTATCCTGAAAATCATTTCAGAGATATATTCAGAACAGTTTCACATTCTTTTTCACAGCTACATTATTCTCTGTGTGGGTGTACTGTAGTTTATTCACACAATCTACTAATGAGGGACATTTAGTTATTCCTAGTCTTTTGCTATTAATTTTAAATATTTATTATACTTTTTGAGAGAGAGAGAGAGAGAGAGAGAGAGAGAGAGAGAGAGAGAGAGAGAGAGAGAGAGAGAGAGAGAGAGAGAGAGGAGAGAGAGCAAGCAGATATATGTCTTGTTGTCTAGAGGAGGGCCTTGTATCCTCAGGAACTCTGATTACAAGTGGTTGTCAGCCTCTTGACATTGGTGTTAGGAACTGAACTCAAGTCTTCTGCAAGAGCAGTATGCACTTTTAACCACTGAACTGTCTCTTCAGCTCCATACGAATCTTTTCTTATTATAATTATTGCTGCAGTGAATTTCTACATGTGTGTGTCTTTTCATATTTTTGCTGGTATGTAGAGGATTTAGAAACTCAGAAGTGCAATTGCTGAAGAAAACAGAACCAGTTAAACAGCACAAAATTAATATTCTTAGAAGAGCAACATTTTATTTTTTACATGAACATTCAGTTTCTTTTGAGATTTTTATTGATGGGATGCTTTTATGAAAAAATAATCGATATCTGAAAATAGTTAATTTTAAAATCAATTTCAAGTCACAGCAAAACCTAGATTTACATTACTTCACATTGACAGTCATATTAATTTGAATGATGCTGGCATATTCCAAGAACAGTCTGTAGGGCTCCTATCCTTTCCATGTCCTTCTACCTCTGCCTCCCCCCCTCCTTCCATAAATCTCCCTGAGCTCTGCCCAAAGGAGAGCAACAAAGCTAAAAAAAATATGAGTCCAGGGGGTTCTGCAGAGATTGTTGTGCCAACCAAGAACCATACACAAAGAGGACCTAGACCCCCTGCTCAGATGTAGCCTATTGGCATCTCAGTCTCCATGTAGGTTCCCGAGTACGGGGACAGCAGGGGCTGCCTCTGTCATGAACTCAGTTGCCTACTCTTTGATCACTTGCCCTTGGCAATGGGGCCTTGCCAGGCCACAGAGGAACAGGATCCAGGCATTCCTGATGAGACTTGAAAAGTTGTAGGCAGATGGCAGAGGAGGAGAACTCTCCCTTTCAGTGGACTAGGGAAAGGGGATGGAAAAAAGAGGGAGGGAGGGTGGGATTGGGAGGAGTTGAGGGAGGGGGCTTCAATTGGGATATATAATGAATAAATTGTGAAAAAAATTAACAAATCTAAAGTCACTAAAATTTATGAGTTAAAAAAGAACAGTCTGTTATTTAGACTATGGAAACAGACTGTTTGTTGTGTTCCTTAGGGGAAAAAGAACATCCTCATATGAGGAGTTAATGTTATGGTCTAGTGGCATTTATATCATGCCCAGAAGTATCACTTAACTAAAATATGAATTGTCTAGACTTCTGATCTCTTCTTTTGGATACTCAAATCACCAGCCTGATCTTTCACATACTTCATTTGAAAAACAGAAAACATAGCAATCCTTTAAAAATCCCAGATTCTCAATAGTGGAGGACGTTTTACAGACAATAAAAGTACCAAATCATGTATTATTCTGATGGTATTCAAAGGGACACAAAATCATTTCACCAACCAGCAAAATCATTTCACCAACCCACACTATAGTGGAACAAATTTACTTTGGAGTAGCATGCATATTTACTAGTTACTCTAAGAACATCTCATTGTTATTCCTTATCTTTATGAGCAATAACTAGAAGCTCTTTCAAATCACCCTACTATTTCTCGTAATCTCCCTGCAGAGGTTTGGTAGGTGAAAGTTACAATATTGAAAATTTCAAATTGGAGACAGACAAATATTTCCTATGTTCGGTATACAAGATAGATTAGATTCCAATTTCTCTGTAATGGTTAAGACATAATGCCAACAGTGTGGGAAAAAGGAATTCCCTTGCTTTCATGTTTTACCACCCACCTAACAAGCCTGCTATTTTAGTGTTCAACGTGTTTCTGTATTGTCTTAGTTAAAAATAATTAGCAATCAACTATCTTCTTCCATTTGAGTGATAATAGAATTAATAAATCTTTTTAATAATTCCAATATATTTATTAATGTCCACCTTATATATGTATACATATATATTTATGTATATGTGTTCATGTAAGTAGGTGGGTGTACTGCATGTGTATCTGTGTGTGTGGATAGGTGCATGTGCTTATGCATATGCATGGAGGTCAGAGAAGTGTATCCTGCTCTTTCTCTCCCCACCTCATTCCCTTGAGACAGGGTCTGTTAATGAACCTGAAACAAAGCTGTCAACCAGCATATCCCAGCAATTCTCCTATCCCCCCATTTCCCAGAGCTGAGATTATAGGCACATGGTACGATACCCACATTAATGAGTTCTGGAGATTTGAACCCAGGTCTTCATTCTTGCATAGCAAACACCTTCACCTGTTTTTCAGTCTCTCAATTATATTGCAACCTTTTGGTCTGATTACTTCATCTAAAGCTTACTACCCAGAAGCCAAATCCCATGGTTATAAGAAAAAGACTTGGAGGCTGTCCAACAAAGACTGACATTTGACTCTATTATTGCCTATGAACCCTTGCTAAATTACTAAGACTCTCATAGCCTTATGTATTATTCAGAAAAAAAATACCAAAACCAAATAACAAAAACAAAACAAAACAAAACAAAAAACCCATCGCTGCCACATAGAACTGAATGACATGACCCAAGACTGAGTAATAGAATATATATAAAATCCTTCACTCTAAGCATCATACTTGGTAAAAATTCAATATATGAGTGCTGGAGAGATACTTTAGTCAGTAAAGTGCTCACCTCAGATCCATGAGGGTCTACATTTCATCCCAAGAAAGCATGTAAGACGGCTGGGACATATTGGTAATATCAATACTAAGGAGACAGTGACAGGAGAATCTCTGGGTCTATCTGGCCAGCTGTTCTTGCCTAATTGATGAGCACCAATTCAGGGAGAGACCCTGACTTAAAGAAAGGGAACAGTATTCTTGAAAATGACAGCACCAGTTTTTTTTTAGGACCTCCACATATGCCCTTGCATAAATATATGCACATATATACAAGCATGCTTTCTCACACACTACATGTACATAGCTTAAAATAAAATTTAAAATAAAAATTATACTGTCACAACAGTGTTCTAATATGATTTATTATAAATGTTTTGGGTGGTGTAGTATCAGGCATATCTGGAAGGGATCAAAATAAGGTTACCCATGTGAGGAATATGTGATTAAGCCTCAGTAAAAACTCTGGCTACTAGATGGGCATTTTGATGCACACCTTTAATCACAGCTTTCAGTACTTGGGAGGCAAAGGCAGGCAGCTCTCTATGACTTTGAAGCCAGCCTGGTCTATACAGCCAACTTCCAGGCAAACTGAAGCTACCAAGTGAGACCCTGTCTCAAATCAAAACAGAATGACACTCTGGACACTAAAGTTCAGGTGAGCTTCTCCCATTGGCAATATGTATACAAGTGTCACATACTGACTGTCCATGAGTCCACAGAAAATATTGGGGCTCTGCATTTGCTGTTTTTCCTGATCCTTCTTATGGCTGTTCTCCCTTGGCTGATTTTAATAAGTATCCTTTCATTGAAATAAACCATAAATGTGATTACAGTAGCTTTTGGTGAATTCTTTGAGACTTCCCAGAATACTGTTGAACCACAGGGGAATGTAAAAGATCCCTGCTCCTTCCAAACTTGCAATATTTGTGAGAAGTCAGGCCATTTTTTTGTAATCAAAATTTCTTGCCTACAACTTCCAACCTTTGAGGTACACTTATAAATGTAGTTTTGAAGTGTGTGTGTGTGTGTGTGTGTGTGTGTGTATTTGTGAGTGAGACTTGGTCTTTTATATGTATAATACTGACAATGAACTGAATGATTTGTGGTGTCTCTTAGTCCTGTTTAATATTCTGCCTATTGCATAGTCTGCATAGCACCTTCTATGAGTGAACAACTTATTTCTACCTTTTGTCTTTTATGTGAAGATAAAACTCATAAGCTGGAAAGATAGTTTAGTGGTTAACATCACTTGTTTTTCTTTGAGAGGACCTCATTTTGATTTCCAATACTTACATTAGGTGGCTCACAACTGCCTGCAACCTCATTTCTAGGGTATCTGACCCTTTCCTCTGGCCTCCATGAGTACCTGTGAATGTGATATTCAACACACAAATACACATAATTTAAAATAAATCTGTAAAAGAAAGAAAATATACAACACATTAAAAGCACACCATTACAGATGGCTCCTGGCTTACAGTTATTTGAATTATGATATTGGACTTACAAATATGGAAAAGTGGATGCACACTCAGTAGAGATAACACTTCAAATTTGGATATTTTCCAGATCCCAGGGTTTGCAAAATGATTCTTTCTTAATTATGTCCAGAAGCTCATGCTGGTCCCAGTCAGCCATGTGACCATGAGGGGAAACAAAGATACCATAGAGTGAACTGTGTTTACCAAGCTCAGATGATAGGGAGGTGACAGCAACTTGGCACATTTATTTTTAAAAGTTATAGTTTTATTATTTATGTGTATTTGTGTGAATGTATGTGCTCACACCTGTGCAAGAACTGAGAGAGGACAAAAAAGGATGTCCTATACTCTGGAACTAAAATTACAGCCTTTTATGAAATGTTCATTGTTAGTGATAGAAACAAAACTCAGGTCCTTTGCAAGAGCAGTAAGCACACTGAACCTCTGAGATATTCCTCAAGGCCTTTGATGCATTCTTGATAAACTGTTTTCATCTTGTGATGGGTTTATTGAGGCCATAATCCCATCATAATCAAGGATCATCTATCTATCTATCTATCTATCTATCTATCTATCTATCTATCTATCTATCTATCTATCTATCTATCCATCCATAATTAAGCATAATAATATCAAATTGAAACACAGCTTAAAAGAGAAAAACTGAAAGATATGTTAATACAAGCACACAGAAGCTTCCTCATGGCTTTTCTATGTATACTACTGCATTCTGAGAAGGTCTTTTCTCTCTCTCAGCTTAAATCTAAAAATCTTGAGCTTTGACCTTTCCAAAGTTTTTAGAAGATTATATGTATTATGAGCACATATCTTGCAAGCATGTATACTCTAGCATGGTGTTTGCATCTTACTTCAATAAAAAAAACACTTTCCATCAAATGCCTTAATCTCAAAAATGAATGAATTTTATTCAGTAAGGGGGCTCATTTTCCTTCTTTCTCATTTCTAATTTATTTTGAATCTTATTCCAAGGTATGTTCTTATAAGATAACTTTATTTTCTCCTTATAGAATAGTTTTAAAAACTGTTCATTTAATATGTCACGTGGCTTTCTATTTTACTAGACATCAGTCTCTGTTAAGAAACAAATATTACTCTCACATAAAATGTGAGCACAAGGCAGTCCAAGAGGAAGACAGCGGTATATGCCACTTTTGATGTTCTAAGCATGAATCTCTAAAGCAAGAGATTCAAACCAATACATTACATTGACTCTATATATCCTTAAGTATTAATATCTGCAGGACATGCTGAAGTTAACAAAAGCACTAACTAGAATTTCTGCAAATGATGCATTGTTGTGACTTTAAACTGTATGGAGAATGCAACTTACTAAACACGCACATACTATATATATATATATATATATATATATATATATATATATCATTCCCTAGTAATGGGAACAGAGACTGTCTCTGAAATAAACTGATTGGCCTGCTCTTTGATCACCACCCCCTCAGAAGGGTGTAGCCTAACCAGGCCATAGAGGTATACAATGCAACCACTCCTGATGAGACCTGATAGCCTAGGATCAGATGGAAGGGGAAGAGGATTTCCCCTAACAGTGGACTTGGGGAGAGGTGTGGTTGAAGAGGGAGGGAGAGTGGGATTGGGGGGGGGGGGAGAAGAAGGGAGCTACAAGTAGTATACAAAGTGAATAAACTGGAATCAATAAAAATAAAATAAAAAAGAGTGTTTGAAAAAGAAAAACAAGGAGATCCAAGATGGCTGCCACGAGAGAACACTGTGTCTGAGGAGTAGGAGAGCAGAAACAACTCAGCGACCAGGAGACTGAACTCTGGGACCTAAAACGCCAGCATTGTGAGTGCCAGGTGAGCGGAACTCCTACGGTGAGAAAATCAAGTGGAAAAACCCTAGAGACACCCAGTTATTACCTGGAGAAATATCCCTGTGACCAGAGGTGCACAGCTCTGATCTGGACGAGCGGCTGCGCTGGGCACCCTCACCCGCCATTATAGACTGGATCACACAGTCTCCCGGGCAGTCTCAGGAGGAGCCAGGTGCCGTTTTCACTGAACTGTACCTTATGAGCGCACACTGCACCCGGGTTCTGCTTCGACCCACGGGTGTGCTGCGGGTTTGGTCCGATCATCAGAACCACACCAGACTGAGTGGATTGGGGGACCATTTTGACCAGTCCGCACATTGCCGGGGCGCAAGCCGAACGCCCCGTCAGCAAAATCTCAGTCAGTGTGTGAGTCCGCCCGCAGATCTGGGAGGATCCCGAGTCCTGCAGCAACCCACGGGTGTGCGGTGGGTGCGAACAGATCGTGGGAACCACCACAGGCTGAGTGG
>JAQQSO010004678.1:0-12594 GCA_028658305.1 Pachyuromys duprasi | reverse complement strand
GTTCAATGTCGCGATGTATCATAGCAGATATTAAGACTTGAGATCAAGCCTCTGGCAGAGGGCGAGAAGTAATGATAAATCTGGGGGAGGTTGTTGAGACTTGGGGAGAACAAGAGCTCCACAAAGACCAAACTGAGCAGGGCACAGGGGTCTTGTATGAGACTGTTTCTACAATCAAGGACCATATGTGGATGTGGCCTGGAACCCCCGCACAGATGGGGCCCACGATAGCTCTGTGTAGGGCTGAAGACCCTATTCAGAGAAACAGGGACTGTTTCAGTCATGATCTTGATGGCTGACTCTTTGACCCTCCCCCATACAAGCCGGGGAGTGACAGACTAGCTAGATCCCAGGGGAGGACATTGCAGCCAGCTCTGAGGAGACAGGATATGCTGGGTTTGTATGGACAGGAAGGAGGTCCTCCCCTGTTGGTGGACTTGGAGGGGGCGGGGAGGAGGGAGATGAGGGAGGGAGTGGGAGGGTAGGAGGGAATGAGGGAGGGGGCTATGCCTGGGATTCAAAGTAAGTAACCTGTGATTGATATAAAAATAAATAAATTAAAAAAAATAAAAAATATATCTTTATTTTCCACATCAACATAAAACTTTTGATGTATGAATGAGTGGCTCTAGGTTGCAGAGTAAACCAACTTAATGCTCACTAACAGACTCTACTGGGAGAGGTGAAAAGCAAGACTGTCTTCTGTCTTGGTGCCCAGGATGTATTTGCTAAAATGGCAAAGTATTTTATGTGTGTGTGGTGGGGGGTGGCCAGGATGGCTCAAATAGAGGTCATCTTTTGATTTTTGTGTTGGCGGGAAATTTTCTGATATTTCAATATTTTCTCAATTTCTACAATGTGAGGAAAGTGGTTTTATATTGATTGCTTTTGGTTGGTGATGTTTCTGCTAGAAATAAGAAATTTTGCCAAAGCAATAATGACTAGGAATGCTTCTTGTCTCTGTGGCACTTTCAACTGCCCAGGAACTCTCTGCCTCTTGAGAAAAGATTCCTTATCCTACCCATAATCTCCTGAGAGTGCTCTCATGGCTTTCTCTTTGTTTCTAATGACAGGAACTATTTTCTAGCTCAAAGTCTGTTCTGGAAAATAACCCAGATCAGAATATTGTTTATGACAAGACAAAATTTACTATATTAGTGATTGGTGTCTGGTGTTTAGAAAATGCCTCTGTTTAATAAGTAAGATAATTACTTGTTTATAAAAATCAATTTTAACTAAACATAAAGGCATTTCATCAATAATTTGTATATACTAATATAATTCAAAAGTTTTCTTAATCCTTACCCAATGAAAGCTTGTGAGCACACTTCTTGACATAGGCTTGACTGTTACACAATCTCTTCTATCAGTGAGGGAAATAGAGTAAAGAGAAGCATGCGGATTGTGGTAGGCCTGGGCAGTGGACTGGATCCCTTGAAATACCTGTGGTACCACTCACCATATCATGAAGGAATTGAATCCTCTTTCCCATCTCATTTGATTTCAAAGACCTTGAAGAGTCATACCTCTTGAGTTTTTGCTTTGTTGCACTTTATAGCATTTGATTTTCATGTCTGACATTCTCTACCCTGAAGACTCATTTCCTTATGACAAAGACAGATGTACTTAGAAAAATCCATCGACACAAATTTTCAGTAAGTACTTGCACGGATTTACATAAAGTGAAGATTCCTACTAGTCTTCTTAAATGTAGCCTCTTTACTGTTGTTTTCTGCAGTGCTTTGATGGTAAATGCAATTTCCCATTTCTGAAATGCCTGTCTTTGTAATCTTTAATGTAACATACTAACAAAGAAGTTTAGCATTTAGTATGTGGATTTAACTCTGTTAACCAAGTAATGTTTTTGATGACTGGAAGAACACATTGCCATGAAAGAGAAAATATGTAAAACACCGGTTTAAATGTGTGCACTGCTCATAGGAGAAAATTGTTAATGTTCTCAAATAAGTAAGGAAAGTAGAAAATGTGTAATATAATATTGCTGTACTAGTTTTCTCTTGCTATGATCAAATCCGCTGATCAAAACCAACTAGATTTCAAGGAAATGTGGCAGCAGGTGGCAGGCATCCCGTGAAGGACAGAGAGGAAAGATCACATGGAGCAGAGAGTGAACTTATAGTGGGTGTGAGGCTTTTAGCCCTCAAACGCCATCCCCAGTGAAGTGCTTCCTCTAGCAAGACTGCAGCTTCTCATTCCAAACACCATCTCCAACTGGGAAAGGAACCTTTGCTGCTGCTGCTGTTCTTATAATACATGAGAGAATTATTTATATTATATTATATTATATTATATTCCAAGTTCCCCCTCCCTCCTCTCTTCCCAGTCTTTTCCCTCACCTCCCCTTTTCCTAACACAATCCATTCCTTCTCCATTTCTCCTCAGAAAAGTGCAGGCCTCCCATGGCATATCAACTAAACATGGCATATCAAGTTGCAGTAAGACTAGGCACTTCCCCCATATCAAGGCTAGAGGATGCAACTCAGTAGTAGCAAAATGGTCCAAAAATCAGGCAAAAGAGTCAGAGACAACCCCTATTCTCACTGTTAGGAGTCCCTCAAGAAGACCAAGCTACACAACTATAACATATAGGCACAGGGCCTAGGTCAGAACCACACAGGCTCCATGGTTGATATCAGGCACTAAGACTGAAAATAAATGGGACTTTGAGAAATAGAAAAGCTTCTGTAAGGCAAGGTACCAAAATTTTAAATTCCTAAATATCTAGGCAACATTTCTCATTCAAACAAGCACAATCCGTAAGCTCTCAGATCTCTCAGAGACAGCCTTTGTTGCTGCTGTGTCTGACTCAATTTTCTTTTTGGCCTCTTTGGAAATTGCTTGTAGAAAATAAATCTTATGCAACTACACATTTAAAAATATAATTAGAGGTTCAATGCTTATAGATGAGTGAGATGCAGTATCAAAGTAAGAGCTGAGTGGCAAAATGTCTGAACTTTTGGCTTTAGTTAAATGAAATTTTCTGGGACACATACAAAACATTTTTTCATAGTTGGTTGTTTCCAGAAGATATAGTGGATGGATAATTTGTTCAAATCCTGTGAATAAATCAAATAAAATATTGACTTGGAAAGTTGCTATCTGATTTACAAATGTATAAGCCATTTCTAGTCTTAAGAATATCTAGTCTAAAACTTCTCAAGTTGTTTCCCATTGCTCTAGCAATTAGACATAAACTCTATAAAATTTCCCTTAAGATCTTCCTCATTAATGACATCACATCTTCCTTTTCCCTGTCTTCTCTGCTCCAGCTTGCATTTTAGAGTAATGCTACATTCTGTGATTCATGGTCTCTACTCTAACAAACTTATTCTAATTTTCAACTTCTGGAAACCCTGAAAAGCAGAAAGGAGACTGATCAAAAGCTTATGCTTTCTCTCCCTAGTTTATATCTTTCAAGTGCAGGAGGGAAGAACTACAGAGCCATAAACCAAATGTAGAATTTAGGTTTTGTTATGTTAACAAAATGCATAATATATAGCAGTAATATGCATTATTACTAATGCATATTAAACATTTAAAATATGCATTTGTGATAATGCATATTACCAATTATATTAGTAATTACTAATATTAATAATATATATTAGTATATATTTGAAGTAAACAGATTACTACAAGGGAGCATCAGTGAGGCATGATGAAGATTTAATGCAGAAAAAACATTATTTTATATCTGTCTTCCAGTGTGTGTACACGTTGTGTTCTACATCAATAACCACATCACTTGCCATTTGTGCGTCAGTGGCTCTGATGAACTTCTTTGAAATTAGCTCCATGAAGGCGTTAGACTGCTTTTGTCAACATGTCTTCATATTTTAGAATCAGCAACTGCATTACTTAAAGTGTTTTGCTGCTGTAATAAAAAAAAAAACAATAAAAGCAACTTAAGCAAGGAAGGGTTTATTTTAATTCCTGTTTTGAGGGTACAAACTATCATGCTGGGGAAAATTAAGGCAGTACAAGCCTGAGGCAAAGATTAAATTTAATCCCATATTAGGATATACAAGATGATGAAGAAGAATGAATGTTAGCACTCAGATAATTTTCTTTCATTTTTTTTTCTGTGCTAGATCCTAGCCAAAAGAAATAATGAAACGTAGGTTTAGGGCAGTCTTCCCAACTAATCGAACCTGAACTGGAAGTCCTCTGACAGACATGTCCAGACCTTTATCTCCACGGTGTTTTAAAATCATGTCAGTTGCCCAATATTAGTTACCAGCTTAATGTTCATAGATAATTGAAATGCAAGAATTCATGCCAAAAGACTCAAGCATGTTTCCTGTCATTATCCCATAATGATCTCTGAAATGATATTGTTCAAAGCAAACCCAAATGGTTATTTTCTGTATGACTGGGGTAGAATCAATGTTTCTTACATAAGGCAGTAGAGGTGAGGCATGACAAGAACAGAGAAAAAGGCAAAAGTTTCTGATTCTACTCGAACCTTGAACATACACATCAATCCATTCTTTCAAATGTCCCTATGAGTGTGAGTAGCCTACATATAAATAAGACGTGTATTAAGACATGTGTTAAGATCTCGCTGATCCTGAAAAAAACTCCAGGACAACTCACTAGGCATAGGCACTGAGCCCTTACAATGGACAACAATATCCCTCTTCCTTATTCTCCCATAAACAGAGCTAACACATAATACACGTGAAAAGATGTTTATATCATTGCATATATGTGTACATATATGTAGTGTGTATTTCCAAATGGTTTTAAAATCAGATATACATGGAACAGTCAAGAAGAGTTTGTGATGGATTCAGATACATGTTAACTTATAGAATATTAGTTTTTAATTCATAATTTGGTCAATATTTATTTTCAAAACATTCTACTAAACATTTCATTTCTTCAGCATTCCTGGGAGTCTCAATGGTAACACTACCTGTAACAACTTAGTTGAAAACTGTATGTTTCTTTTGAGTCATTTTATATGCAATTAATGGTTCATGCAGTTCAGATTAATAAATGAAAAATCAGAAATTTAATTTGTCCAAACAGCTACCATCAGAAATTGATGGATCAAATATAATAGTTGGCTACATTTTTCTGTCCTAGGCTAGAAACAACTAGAATATATTTATCTTGCTATCTCATTGTCATAACTGTAACGCGTCCCTCATCCTTTGCCCAGGTATTGGTTGAAAATTTTATGTCTCTTTTATTACAAAAATCCTGTTCTATTGATCTGGTGTCCCCACCAATATGAGCTTTGTATTGCAAAATCATGATTGTATACACTTTTGTTCACTACATTAACCAAGTCCTTATCTTTGCATTGGAGGAAGTCCAAATTTCTCTGCCTTATTTGCCAGCTGATTTCCAGGGCTTCTATTTTGGGAATAATTACTCTGAAACAAAGCTGCTAGCACAAATGAATCCCAATACTATATTCAAAGCAGTTCACTATGGCATCTTAAGTTTGATTATATAAGTAGTTGCTAGTCTCAATCCAATCTCTTATTTCCTTACAGATTTCAGGGTTCTTACTTTGTATGTTGAATGATAGGTAATATCAATGCAATTGTCCAAAGGTATTAAACAGAACCCAGAAGAAGCAGGAGGTAGTGGCAATCAGGAAAATATTCATTACCAATTAAGAGTACTTTCAAAACTGTTTGTGTTGATGTCAGCATATTTTGGATAAGAAACACTTAGTAGACTGACATTAATTTTTTTGCTGTTTACAATCAGCCATGATTCACTATTCATTGTAATAAAATAGAAAGTTCATGGAAGACTAGAGCAAATGCTTGTGAATCTAAAGTATCCTTTTCCACTTCTGTGCAGAGCATTAAATGAGTTAAAAGCAGGGTTAAGTACAATGTGGCAAGAGGCATACATCTGAATCACTGTTCCACCTCTGCACAATGAAAGCTCTCTGCAGCCAAGTCTTTTAGCTCTCAACCTGATTTATTCACTGTGATAAGGGAGTTCAGATCCCGAAGTTAAGATCTGATGAGCATAAAGACATTAGGCACTCAGCTGACCAGGTTCCCAATAACATGGTCTTAGAAAGTGCACTGAGAAATGACTTAGAATTATTCTTGTAGCTGAAATATGACTTTGTTTCAAGGTTGTATTCAAAAGGGAAACATTTAAAGAAAAAAAGAAGACAACATGGGGTGGAGCGATGTCTTAGCAGTTTTAGGGAACTCGCTTCTCTTGCAAAGGACAAAAGTTCAGTTCCCAATGATTTACACAGAGAATCACTGCTGCCTGTAACTCCAGGGAGGTCAACCCCATTCTGCTGACTGTGGTCGCTCAGACACATGGTGCAACTACACACACCACAAAGCACATATTCACATGTGAAAAAAAACTAAATAAATATTTTCAATATAATACAGTATGTTTTGTATTATTTTCACCTAAGCATTTGAAGGTTATGAAGTAGACTTTGCAACTAATAAGAACAAGTGTACATCCCATTTGTCTTTCTAAGTAAGGATTGATAACAAGACAGGGTCCTACCACAGACGGCTACTGAAAGACTCTACCTAGCAGTGTATCAAAGCAGAAACTGAGACTCATAACCAAACTTTGGGCAGATGGCAGGGAATCATATGAAAGAAGGGGGAGTTAGTATGATCTGGAGAGGATAGGAGCTCCACAAGGACCAAATAGATCAGGGCACAGGGGTCTTTTATGAGACTGTTTCTCCAACCAAGGACCATGTGTGGATATAACCTAAAACCTCTGCTTGCCTGTAGCCCATGGTAGCTCAGTATTCAGGTGGGTACCCTAGTAAGGGAAAAGGGACTATTCCTAACATGAATTCAATGGTGGACTCTTTGACCTCCCCACCCTGCAAGGGAGAAGCAGCCCTCCTAGGCCACGGAGTACTTTGCAGCAGTCCTGAAGAGACCTGATAAACCAGGGCCAGATGAAAGGGGAGGAGGTCCTCCCTATCAGTGGACTTGGAAAGGGGCAGGGAGTAGACGAGGGAGGGAGGGTGGGATTAGGAGGGAATGAGAGAGTGGGATTTACCTGGGATACAGAGTTAATAAAATGTAATTAATAATAAAAAAGAAAAAAAGAACAAGAATACAATTTTAGTTCAGAAAAAATAATTTTATATTTGTACACTGTAAATTCTTACAACCATGAAATAAAAGTTAACTTAAAAATCATCTCAAAAATATTACCATGAAGCAGTAAAAGTTAATGTATGATGCTCTTTAAAGTACAGCAATCAATAAACACAAGAAAGCGTAGGAGGGCCTGAGGAACTATGGATAACTCTGGATAGTGTGCATGCAACATAAGCAAGAGGGCCAGGCCAGGGTTATGATCCTCAAAATACACATCAATGCTAGTCAGGCCACCACCAGCAATCTAAACATTGTCATAAACCCGAGATCACTGGAGCAAGCCAACTTGCTAGACAAGCTGAATCTCCGAGCTCTGGGTTCAACTGAGAAGTCCAGCTTAAGAAAGACAGCTTTGACCTCCGCGTATACACAATACACTTGCATGCACACCCTGCCCCTCAACACACACTGAAAGTAACAACAACAAAATTCATTTCAATCAAGAAGTTTCCAGGATTTTTGAAGAAATAGTATTGAACATTTTCATGACAGCATACTATTCCTAATTTTAAATTATGCATTGAACTCTCAATTATAATATATATGTGACTGTCCTATTGCTTCTTTTAACAGCTAAATCTTTCATAAGGAAAACAGCTATTTTCCTTCTCCATGTGCCAGTGCTCTACACCTGACATTTTATTTTAAGCATAATGATAAATAGAATGAAAGTGAATGTGGGAGGGGGTGGAGATGATATACAAACACTATTTTGTAATTGCAGAGTGACTTCATTACTTTCTATTACTAACTTTATTTTTTGTTTAAATTTTCATCTATTTATCTATTACAATTTATTTACTTTGTATCCCTGCTGCAGCCCCCTCCCTCCTCTCCTCCCAGTCCAACCCACCCTCCTTCTTTTCCCCTATGCCCTTTCCCTAGTCCCTTGTTAGGTGAGGTCGTCTTTCTCTTCTATCTGATGCTCACCAATCAGCTATAATCAAGGCTGGCTGCATCATCTTCCTTTGTGGCCTGGCAAGGCTTCACCTTGCCAGGGGAGGTGATCAAAGAGACTGCCACTGAGTTCATGTCAGAGAAATCCCCTGTAACGCTAGGGAACCCACTTGGAAACTGAGCAGCGGCCTATGGGATTCCTCTGAATAGGGGGTCTATGTCCTTTCTATGCGTGGTCCTTGGTTGGAATATTGGTCTCTGCATGTCCCTCTCGACCCAGGTCTTTTGGTCCTGTTGTGGAGTTTGGTTCAGCTTTTGGCATTTCTGTCCCCTCCAGGTCTTTCTATCTCCTGCGTCTTCCATAAGGATTCCGGCACTCTGCCCAAGGTTTGGCTGAGTCTCAGGATCTCCTTTGATACCCTGGTGGGTAGAATCTTTCAGAGGTCCTCTGTGGAAGGCTCCTGTCCTGTTCCATGACTTCTCCTACTTCTAATGCCTATCCTAACAGATTTAGTGTGTCTGGTTTTATGTTGAAGTCTTCCTTTGATCCACTTGGACTCTAACTTTGTGCAAGGTGATGAATATTGGTATATTTTAATTTTTCTACATGCATACATCCAGTTAGACCAGCAGCATTTGTTGAAGATGCTGCCCTTTTCCCCATTGTATGGTTTTGGGCTTCTTTGTCAAAAATTAAGTTTCCATTGGTTTGTGGGTTCATTTCTGGATCTTCCATTTGATTCCATTGATCCATCATTTTGTTTCTATGCCAGTACCAAGTAGTTTTTACTCAGGTCACTGTATAGTACAACTTGGGATCTGAATTGGAGAAACCTCCAGAAGATCTGCTACTGTATAGGATTGTTTTAGATATTCTGGGTTCTTTGGTTTTCTATGTGAAATTGAGATTTGTTCTTTCAAAGTCTGTAAAAAGCATGTGTTGGAATTTTGATGCGACTGCATTGAATCTGTAGATTGCTTTTGGTAGGATGGCTGTTTTAACTATGTTACTCCTACTGATGCATGAGCATTGGAGATCTTTCCATCTTCTGATATCTTCTTCTATTTCTTTCTTCAGAGACTTAAAAGTTTGTTTTTTTTGTTTTTGTTTTTGTTTGTTTTTTTTTTTTCATAAGATCTGACTAGCTTTGCATTGTGTTTTGAAGACCTGAACCCTGGCCCTCTGGCTTGTATTGCAAACACGCCATCCAGAGTTATTCAGAGTTCCACAGTCCCTCCTAGATTTTCTTGTGTTCATTGATTGCTGTACTTTAAAGAACATAATATAGTAACTTTTACTGCTTCTTGGTTATTTAAGGTTATTTTCTAATTAAATTATATTTAATGGTTATATGAAATACAGAGCATAGGAAGTATGCTTAACATACACCATACACTTTTGCAAAAATGTTTTGTTTAACAATACAATGTGCAATGAACATATACCGTGAACACTAAGATGTAGAATATGTAAGCATGCATGTGTTTTCCTGATGCGCATTTGACAAAGATAATTACAGAGGACATATGATTAGCACATTTTACAAGGTCAATGTCTGCTAATACACACAGATGCCTCCTTTAGCAGATGACAAAGTTTGAGGTTAATCTAATATTAATTGGACCCAGATATTGTTATTTTGTACACATGAACCATGATATTTAAGAAAGTTTATATCCCTTAAAATAAAATTTACAAATTAGCTTAAATTGTGTTACCACATTCCTGTTGAATGTCAAAAAATTGACACTGGGCATTTTAGCTGATAATTCATAATAATCGACTGACTTTTCTATAAAGGAATTTTAGTCAGTGCTGACTCATGTGTTCTTATGTGCAATGTTTAACAACAGTTTAAATAGCTGAGCACTGAGGCAGCTAGTGAGCAAGAAGGCAACCTTTCTGTGAGACTCATTAAGATCTGATGTTCAGGTCAAGACTGTGATGAAATGGAATTTGTCATGAGTGATTGTGCACTCTAACTTGTTTCAGGAAATGGCTTAATGGAAATCATCGTAACAATTCAACTCTAAGCATGCTGAGATGAAGCCTGTACAAAGGGAAAGATATCTACTTGTAGCAGAGAAGAATTTACTAAAAATCTCACATGAGAGCCTGCCCATGCTCCAGGACATGTACATAGATATTATGTATACATAATATTGTATATATTTGTAGTCTTATGTTCTTTGTCAAAATGAATGCTCAGAGGACTGTCATGTGTTATAACCCTTTTCTTCATAATGGCTATACCCTTTCCATTGAGGTGACATTGCCACTTTAATAGGATCAGTTGACTGTGTTATAGGTATAAGCATTTTAGATTGGTTTCTTTATCTATTTTTTCATGAGAAATGTATGTTCTATTTCTAATACTTTAGCTTTACAGTAGGTATTAAAATCAGGCAGTGTGGATCTCCCAACTTTGTGCCTTTTAAAATACTGTTCCTTCTTCTAGGTATTATTTTCTGTACATTATTTAGAACATGTTTATATATCTATAAAAAATTATTTGCTGGTTGGGTGTGGCCGTGCATACCTTTACTTCCAGCACTTGGGAGGAATAGACAGGCTGATCCCTATGAGTTCCAGACAGCCTACTCTATAGAGAGAGTCAAGGACAGCTAGGACTCTCTTACACAGGGAAATCCTGTCTCAAAAGTAAAACAAAACAAGTGATTTGCTGATTTTTCATTGGGTTGTGTTAAATTTATAGATCAATATGAAAAAATTGAAATTTTAGCCATTTCAAAATTTCTAGTGTAAGAACAGAGATCTTTATTTATATCCTTTTCTGATTTCTCCAAAAGTGTGTTGTTTCCATATACAGATTTTTGTATGATCTATTAACTTTATGCATAAATATTCACTTTGGAGTTACTACAATAAATGGTATGATTTTTACATTTTACTGTTCAGTAGTTAACTACCTGTGTACTAAGGACTGATTGACATTTACATGTAAACTCGCTGTCCGTTGACAATATTACTATTAGGATTTTTCTCCCAAAACATTGGGAGTCTTTTTATTATGAATTGTGTTATCTGTAAAAATGACACTTTTATTATTTCTTTCCTCACATTTTATTTTATTTCTTATTGATGGTGATTAGTTATATAAATGGTACTTGTTTCCTGCTCATGATTCTTTTTTTCCTTTTCTATTTTTTTTTTTTTTTGGAGATAAAAGCTTGTATTAAGAACAAGAATAAGGCAGGAATTTTATGAATTGTTGATGGTATTCCCATGGTTGGAAATTGTTAATAAAAATCTCTGTAATGGAGGATCCAAAATGGCTGCCACGAGAGAACACTGTGTCTGAGGAGTAGGAGAGCAGAAACAACGCAGCAACCAGGAGACTGAACTCTGGGACCTAAAACGCCAGCATTGTGAGTGCCAGGTGAACGGAACTCCTACGGTGAGAAAATCAAGTGGGAAAACCATAGAGACACCCAGTTATTACCTGGAGAAATTTCCCGGTGACAAGCGGAACACAGCTCTGATCCAAATGAGCAGCCGCGCTGGGCGCCCACACCCGCCATTATAGACTGGATCACACAGTCTCACGGGCAGTCTCAGGAGGAACTGGGTGCCGTTTTCACTGAACTGCACACTTCAAGCGCACACTGCACCCGGGTTCTGCTTCAACCTGCCGGTGTGCAGTGGGCACGAACCGATCATCTGAACCACCCCAGACTGAGTGGATTAGGGGACCGTTTTGACCAGTCCGCACACTGCTGGGGAGCAAGCCAAACGCTTCCTCCAGCAAAAACTCAGTCACTGTGTGAGTCCACCTGCGGGTCTGGGAGGAACACGAGTTCTGCCTGAACCCACGGGTGTGCAGTGGGCGCAAACGAATCACCAGAACCACCACAGACTGAGTGGATTGGGGGACCTTTTTGACCAGTCCACACACTGCGGGGGCGCCCGCCGAACGCTCCTGCCAGCAAAAACTCAGTCAGTGTGTGAGTCCCCAGGCAGGTCTGGGAGGAACCCGAGTTCTGTCCCAACCCACAGCTGAGAGGATCCTGGGACCATCTTGACCAGACTGCACACTGAAGACGAAAGCTGCACGCATCCACCAGCAAAAACCCCAGTTCGAGTGTCTGTCCACAGGCCAGACAGAGAAGGCCTCGGGCACCATTTCAGACAGGCCTGCATACAGCGGATGCATACCAACCCAAACCCACTGTGTGTGCCCCAAATATCATCTCAGACCGTGGTGCACAACCCCTGGCACAGAAGGAGGTACCAAATCTCCATTCCAGGGGAGAGCCCTTAGAGGCAAGCCCAGGGCAGAGTACACAGCCTCCAGCTGACATCTCAAAACTGGACACTCAGACTCTAGCACAGAGTGAGGAGTAAAGACTCCAGACCAGAGGGGTGACCAGCCTGCAGTGCTCACAGCTTCTAGCACAGAGCACGAAGCTGGGCACACAGAGCCCACAACAGAGTTCAAGTGAGACAAAACACACAACAACCAACCACCGGAAATCCCTAATCTTCTTGAAGAATACTCCTGACACAAGAGATTGACAGATTCAGACT
>JAQQSO010004677.1:0-12594 GCA_028658305.1 Pachyuromys duprasi | reverse complement strand
TCCCTGATTTCAGTGCGATTGATTTTAGTTTCTCTCCATTGAGTTTGATGTTAGCTATAGGCTTGCTGTATATTGCCTTTACTATGTTTAGGTATGTGCCTTGTATCTCTAGTCTCTCCAAGATTTTGTCATGGCTTGCACTTTGAAAAGCAATTGAATCCAAAGGAGCATGCTGGAGGTAGGCATGAACTTGTTCAGAAAAGGATAGTAAAGTCTTCAGAGTCTGTTACATACAAGATCAAATCACTTGCAAAAGGAAGAATTTCACTTCTCCTTTTCCTCTATCATTCTTGCTTCTTGCTCTTTTACCATTGCTCTAGCTAAGACCTCAAAGCTAATGGGGAATAAAGTTATATAGAGGTAGAGACACTCTTGCCTCATTCCTGATTTCAGTAGAGATACATTCAGTTTTCCTAAATTCATTGTAACTTTGGTAACAATCGTCAAATGGTCTAAAAGTAGAAATACAATATTACTCAGATATACTGCTTCCCAGCCTATACTGTTTTACTTTCTAATTTTTTATTATCATTTATTACAACTTATTAGATTTGTATCCCAGCTGTGTCCTCCTCCTTCATCTCCTCCTAATCCTACCCTACCTCCCTCTTCTCTCACTCTGCCCCTCTCCTAGTCCACTGATAGGTGAGATCTTCTTTCCCTTCTATTTGACCCTACCCTATCAGGTCTCATCAGGACTGGTTGCATTGTCTTCCTCTTTGGCCTGGCAAGGCTGCACTCCTACAGGGGAAGTGATCAGAAAGCCTGTCACTGAATTCATGCCAGAGAAAGCCCCTACTGCCCTTACTAGGGAACCCACTTGGAGACTGAGTCCATGGGCTACATCTGAGCCTGGGTTTTAGGTCCTTTCCAAGCATTGTCTTTGGTTGGGGTATCAGTCTCTGCAGGGTGGTATCTTTCTTAAGGGTATCAACCTCATTCAAATGAATTCCACTCTTGAGACCCCAACAACTTCTAAAGCTCCTGTCTCACAATGCCATTACCTCATGATTGAATTTCACATTAAGAATTTGAAGTATACACAGCCTTCAACCTGTAGCAAGACCTACTGTCTCCTCCATGTCACTACACCAAGGCACAGTACTACCTTAAGAAGAAGGTAATAGTGTAGAAAAAAAAACAGGTTTGTTTTGTGTGTGTGTGTGTGGTGTTAGGTTTGTGTGTATACATATTTGCATTATATATGTATGATGCCAAGCAGTCAGACTCAAATCATATACAAGCATAAACACTAAACAGACTCAGTAGGTTTTATTTATATATTTGTGGGGGTTTTGAGTATGTAATAACAGTAAAATGAAGCTATCAGTTAGATATGAAGTGAGTGGGGAATATTAGAGGAATTTGAAGAAAAAAAACCTGGGAGGGAACATTAGAGGGAAGAACTGGAATGGGAAAAATTATGCAACTTTACTTAAAACTTGTAAATTTATAATATAACCATTCATACTAAAAGGGAGGCAAGTGAATCTAATCCAACACTTTGTTGGAAACCTAGCAAGGCATAATACTGCTATGGGCTCAGTAACTCTAGATGCTTTAACAAGGTGTCATGTGACCTAGAAGCTCCCAGTCTGAGCAACAGAGCAATACATTAGCTGTTACATTGAAAATGTAATCTTGGGTGTGAACATTTTGCATTCTCTGTATGTGACAATGGACATCAGGTCTCAAATGATGCATTACCGCAGTAGTATTTTCACTCTCAGTTAACTACATAAGTGTATGCTCTGAAAGTGAGATATAAGAAAAATACTAGTACATCAACACCATGAAACAGAGTCCAAAGGTGTTTATCTGGCTGGCACACAAGTGTGAGTTAAATAAATACTGAAGAAACGAAAGAAAGGTCTGAGAGATTAGAGTTTTGAGCAACATTAAAGAGTTTAGATGGTTATGAGCCAACATGTGGTTCCTGGGAATTGAACTTGGGACCTTAGGAAGAACAGCCAGTGTTTTTAACGTCTGAGCCATCTCTCCAGCCCATGTGACAACACATGCTAGAGAGATTGTGGAATAAGGGGAACCCTTTTTGTTGCTCATGGGAATATAAACATGTACAACCACTCTGGAAATTGATCTGCTGCTTTCCCAGATAATTAGGAATAGTGCTAATCAAGATGCAGCTATACCACTCCTGGGCATATACCCTGAAGATGTTCCAACATTCAACAAGGACATTTGCTCAGTATTGTTCATAACAGCTTTGTTTGTAATAGCCAGAAGCAACCTAGATACCCCTCAGTGGAGGAATGGATACAGAAATTATGATATGTTTACACAAGAGAATATACTTAGCTATTAAAAACAAGGAAGTCATGAAATTTGCAAGTAAATGGTGGGAAGTAGAAAAGATCATCCTGAGTTAGGTAACCTAGAAACAGAAAGACACATATGGTATATACTCACTTATAAGTGGATATTAGCCATATAATATATGATAAACATACTAAAATCTATAGTCCTAAAGAAGTTAAACAACAAGAAGGACCATAGGGAAGATGTTTAATTCTCATTCAGAAGGGAAAACAGGACAGACATCAGAAGTGGGAGAAGGCAAGGGACAGGACAGGAGTCTTCCACAAAGAGACTCTGAAAGACTCTGCCCATCAGGGTACCAAAGCATATGCTGAAACTCAGTCTAACTTTGGCAGAGTGCAGGGAACCTTATGGAGGAAGGAGGAGATAGAAAGACCAGGAGGGGACAGGAGTAAGGAGGGGACAGTCCACAAGGAGACCAATATTGCCAAAAAAATCAGGGTTCATGTGGTCTTGCAGAGAGTGATGAATCAACCAAGGACCATGCATGGAGAGGACTTAGACCCCCTGTTCAAATGTAGCCCATGAGTAGCTCAGTCCCCATAGGGGTTTCCTAGTAAGGAGAGCAGGGGTAGAACTGTCCTGAACTTGTTTGCCCGCTCTTTGATCAACTCCTCCAGGGGTGGGGGGGGCAGCCTTGCTAGGCCACAGAATAAGAGGATCCAGACACTCCTGATGAGACCTGGTATGCTAGGATCAGATAGTAAGGGAGAAGGACCTCCCCTATCAGTGGACTTGAGAAGGGACATGGTGGGGAGAAAGGGAGTCAGGGTGGGACCAGGAAGAGATGGGAGAGGGGTCCACAGTAGGGATACAAAGTGAATAAATTGTAATAATAATAATAATAATAATAATAATAATAATAGAGTTGAACATATTTTTCACACTAAATAGACATATGAGTTAATGTTTCAAAAAGATCAATCCTGGATCTGTTGAGGCTTGCTTTGTAACAACTATATGGTCTAATTTAGAGACGGTTCCATGAGGTGCTCAGAAGAAGGTAAATTCTTTTGTGTTTGGCTGAAAGGTTCTGTAGATGTCTGTTAGGTCCATTTGATTCATGACCTCTGTTAGAGTCATTGTTTCTTTGTTTAACTTCTGTTTTGTTGACCTGTCCTTTGTTGAGAATGAGGTGTTGAAGTCTTCCACTATTAATATGTGGGGATCTATGTGTGGTTTGAGTTTTATTAATGTTTCTTTTACAGGTGTGGATGCCCTTGTATTTGGGGTATAATATTCAGAATTGTGATGTCTTCTTTGTGGGATTTTCCTTTGATGAGTATGAAGTGTCCTTCTCCATCTCTTTTGATTAATTTTGGTTGAAAGTCTATTTTATTAGATATTAGAATGGCTACTCCTGCTTGCTTCTTGGAATCATTTTCTTGGAAAACCATCTTCCAGCCCTTTACTCTGAAGTAATGCCTATCTTTGGGACCTAGGTGTGTTCCTTGTATGCAATAGATTGTTGGGTCTTGTTTATGTATCCATTCTGTTCCCAGATATTCTTCAATTGAGAAATGGATACAGAAATTCTGGTACTTTTACATAGGGGAATACTCATCTCTCAAAAAGAAAAAGAAAGAAGAAAGAAAGAAAAAGAAAATCATGAAATTTTCAGGCAAATGGTGGGAATTAGAAAAGATCATCCTGAGTGAGGTATCCCAGAAGCAGAAAGGCACACATAGTATATACTCACTTGTAAGTGGATATTAGACATATAATATAATATAATCATACTAAAATCTGTACATATAAAGAAGCTAAGTAAGAAGGAGGACCCTGGGTAGGAAGCCTGATTCTCCTTCAGGAAGGCAAACAGGATAGACATCGGAGGATGGATAAAACAGGGAACAGGACAGGAGCCTACCACAGAGGGCCTCTGATGCTGAGACTCATAAGCAAACTTTGGGCACAGTTCAAGGAATCTTATGAAAGAAGGGGGAGATAGAGGACCTGGAGGGGACAGGAGCTCTATAAGGAGAACAACAGAACCAAACACTCTGGACCCAGGGGTCTTTTCTGAGACTGATACTCCTAAAACCCCTGCAGAGATGTAGCCCATGGCAGCTCAGTTTCCAAGTGGGTTCCTTCATAAGAGGAATGAGGACTGTCTCTGACATGAACTCAGTGGCTGCCTCTTTGATCACTTTCCCCTGAGGGGTGAGCAGCCTTACCAGGCCACAAAGGAAGGCAATGCAGCCAGTTCTGATGAGACCTGATAGGCTAGGGTCAGAGGGAAGGGGAGGAGGATCTCCTTATGAGTGGACTTGGGAAAGGGCAAGGGAGGAGAAGCAGGAGAGAGGGTGGGATTGGGAGGGAATGAGGGAGGAGGCTACAGCTGGGGTAAAAAGTGAATAAGTTGTAATAAATTTAAAAAATTAAAAATAAGTAAATGCAATTTAAAAATTGGTAAAGGGAAAAGAATCATTTCTGGAGCCAGCTCATCTAGCTCACTTAAGTTTTGTTTTAAGTTATACATCAATTGTTTTATATTTAAAAATTATAGATTTATTGTTTTATTTATTCATATATTCATTAAGAGGATATATGAAACAAAAAATTGTGAGATGGGAAAGAATAGATTTAGTTTTATTCAAAGCATTTCAATTTTCTTTGGCATTTAAAAGATACTAAAGCTTAAAAGCTGGTTTGGTGAAACCAAAGTTCCTTGAAAAAATGTCCATAAATGTAAGTAAATTCATAATAGTGTTCAGATCCCAGAATGAGAGAATAGCTCAAACACAGTGTGATCAGTGCAAATGGGAGAATTGCCTGAGCACAGATCACATGGAAAACTAAATCTCATATAAAAATTATGGTTTAGAATCAGTAAATCAAGGATATGCCTGATCATGCTGCTGAAAGCTTTATTTCTTATATTTTCAGGGACTTGAAGTAGGGGTCTACAAGAGGAAATAGAGCCATAAGCAGAAAACTTGAAATGACAAACGGAACTTTCCCTTTGTAGGGGCAGACAGAAGGTCCTCTCTAAAGTAAAGATAAAAGGCTGCTTTGAAGCTCTGTGAGAGGACTTCAGGCACAGAGCTCCCAGGGATCTCCAAGCTGCAAGACAGTGGCAGCCTCTGTTCTAAGAAAGACTTGGTCAAGCCCAGACAAAAGTGATATGAAGCTACTCAAAGCTATTATATATAATAAATGCTGAAGATTAGCAGGAAACGTTCTGGATTGTAAGCTGTAATTTTTCCTTCATTCTTGCTCAAAATTGAATGTCATATTTGTCTAAATACAGTGATGATTAAATTACCTCTCGGTGAGCTTCTCATCTGATCAGTGCAGAAGACAGCCCAGAAGTGCCATGTATCTCAGGAACCCATTCTCTGATTTCAGAAAAAAGAAAATGCAGTAATGATGGATTTTTAACCTTACAAAACAAACACTACAAAACAAATGCTACAAAATCTCAAAGCATTAGGGGGCCACAAGTGATGAATTTTACGCCTGACTCTAGGTGACAGGTCACAATATTGGTTCACTAAAATCACTGTATAAAATTACTTTCAGGACTTCATCACAAAGTGTATATAAAACTCAAATGTAAGTTTAGACTTGAGCCCCCACTCCAAGACACATTATTAGATCTGTGTATTTATTTTTAAAATAAAGGCCTGCGATGCTTTTCATCCCAAGGATTTCAGGCAATGGATGCTGGAGCTGCATGTCTATGGTGCTTGGAAAGTACCACAACTTTAAAAATCATCCTTAATGTCTTTTGGCCAATGTGAACATTTTTGTCTAAGGCTACCGATGAGTATAAAATATCGAAGAACATTCTGGCAATTACAAAAACTCTGATTATCATTGAGCTTAAAAAGTCCCCTATGGAGTAGTCAAAGTTTGTATTACAAAAAAAAGGACATTATTATTTGGTTCAACTATTATTTTTTAATTTTATTTTATTTATATACTTATTTATTACAATTTATTCAGTTTGTATCCCTGCTGCATCCCCCTCCCGCATCTCCTCCCAGTCCCATCCCTCTTCTATTTTTTTTAATACAAATATTGCACTAGACATTTGAAATCAACAAGTGAACAACAATCTGGTTCTTTCCTATGGGTATTGTAATGAGTTATCACTACATTCATTTCTTCATAGTTCTGGAAACCAGAAGTCCCATATTACTGCCTGGGATGAAATGAAGAGGTCTGTGAGGCTTGGATCTAAGGGAGAATCTACCCCTTGCCTCTTCTACTTTCTGGAGACTATGAAATTCTTTGTCTGGAATTTTTATGACTTCATTCTGCATATAGGGCATATGCTCTTCCCTCCTGTCTGCCAACCATTCAAGCCTCCTATTTCTCTCTTGAAATAACATTTACAACCCACACATATAATGGACTTCACTCTCACCTTCTCAAGTTTAGCTTAACATTTATAAACACCATTTATCCAAATAAAGTGATGTTGATGTGCTCTAAATATTGGGACCTGATTCTTTGAAGGGCTATTATTTGCTTAACTTCCTACAGTTATTCCATTTACTATACATCACTGGAGACAGGTAATTCAATGAGTATTAAATACATGGTATAGCAGGCTGGACGGTAATAAATGGTGTGGGGTGGGTAAATTGTCATGGACTATGATAAAATAATCTGTGATTCCAAAATGATATCTAGAATACCTTCTCTGAGTAGGCTTCAATGAGCCCAAGGAAGAGGAAGAAGAAGAAAAAAAACGGGCAAACTATACTCACATCTGTAAGAAAAGCTTTGAGTAAATGTGGAAGTTTCAAGAAAGAAATTCTTTCTTTCAAGAAAGAATCCTTCTCACTATGTTTTTGAAAAGTAAAGGTCCCTCATGGTTACCACAGAGAAAGTGCTGGAAAAGCCACACACTTAGAGAGAAAAGAACCTTGCAGACAAATATATAACTTCCATTTTAAGAGTAAAACAAGGAATCGCTGTGATTTTGAACAAACATAGGAAAGCACTTATGTTTTGAAATTTCGTGCTTACTGCTATGTTAGCATACACTACAATGATAGACCAGGATCAGAGGGAAGGGGAGGAGGACCTCCCCTATCAGCAGACTTGAGGAGGGGCATGGGAGGAGATGAGGGAGGGGGCTACAGTGGGGATACAAAGTGAATAAACTGTAATTTATTAAAAAGAAATTAATTTTAAAAATAGACTACAGTGGACAGAAGACTTTTGGCCCAAAACACAATCTTCACAGTCCTCAAGATGAATAACATGGAAAAGTCAGAGAAATGGATAATAGTTGTAGATACATTCTGAAAGTAGAGCCAATACTGTTTTCTGATGACTGAACATGGAGAGGAGTTAAGGTTTAACCTCTTCATTACTAAAGGGGATGGAGTTGCTGTTAACTGAAGAGAAACATTAGGTAGTAAAGGGGAAAGATCCGTCACATGATTAATGAAACTCTGCTATGTTCGCTTACAGGAGCCTAGTATAACCATCTTCTGAGAGGTGTTACCTGGAAGCTGACGAAAACAGATGCAGAGACCCACAGCCAAACAATAAGCCAAGCTGTGTAGTCTTGCCAAAGAGTTGGGGGAAGAATTGAGGGAGCTGGAGGATTCAAGGACACCATAAGAAGACTTAGAGCGAACTAACCTGAGCCCACTGGGCTTCAAAGAGACTGAACCACCAAACAAAGAGCATGCATGGGCTGGACCTAGGCCCTCAACACATATGTAGAAGATGTGCAACTTGTTCTGCATGTGACTTCCCTAAAAATAAGAGTGGGGGCTGTCTCTGACTCTGTTGCCTGCCTTTAGATCCCTTTCTTATAGCTGGACTGACTTTTCTGGTCTCAGTAACAGGATGTACCTAGTCCTGCTGAGACTTGATGTACCAAGGTGGCTTGGTATCCGGGGGGGTGGGGGGAGGGCTCCTCTTTTCTGAGGATAAGGAGATGGAAAAATGGAGGAGGGGTGTGAGGATGAGGCTTTGAGGAGAGGAGGGAGAGAGGCTGAGATCATGCTTTAAAATAATAAAACATAAAATTAATAAAAAGAAGTCCGTCTGAGTCACTAACCAGCAACCATTTCATTCATCCATTGTGTCTCAGTATACGATACTTTATATACACATACACACACACACACACACACACACACACACACATATATATATATGTATTATAAATTTAATGAGCATACTCATACTCGTTTGGTGCAGAGTTTATAATTTGCCTCTTTATGTTCTTTTAAGAAAGAAGCTAAGTGACTCCTTTCTTCTGAAAATGCATATATTCCTCCAATGAATTTCCAGATGCAAGATTTACTTTCTGCAAGTGTAACCAGGCTGGAAGCTTTACTCTATAAACACAGTTGTGTGAACTTGGACACCGATGACAGCTTATCCCTCATGGCAGCAGTGCTCAATGGCATTTCTTCTCTCAGTGTCACTGCTGACTCATAGAGAACAAAACAATGAGAGCTAACTGGCATTTGTCCCTATGAGGGCAAAGCCTCATGAGAATACTTTAAGATAAGTCCTTTAGGTAAGCTAAAGATCTTGAATATTTTTCAACACACAGAAAAAAATATATATAAGATAAAAACTAAGGCAAAAATGGGTAAGTACACAGTTTCTCTATCACTGTTCATCTGCCCAACCTCTGACTACTTTTCTTATATAGTAATTTCTTGTCTTACAACTCAGCATGACAACATTATGAAATACTTTATCCTGAGTTCCCATAAATGATGTATATTATGGTTTAAAATCATGACAATTCTGTGGGCAATATGTATGAAATAATAGGGAACAAATACAATTGCAAACAAAAACATGGCACCAGAGCTAATATTTCACCAAGGATGTCCAGTGTCGGAGCTGTTCAGTTCTAATTACCATACCCAAGTTTTTACTCAGGCTTTCAGAACTCCAGAATAGAGAGGTTGTATTAGCTCAAGCTAGTGTCTGAGACCACCACACATTGTATTTCTTGTCTCAAACTTCCAAAGGTTGGGATGGAAAGTCAAGGCCCTGTCTATGCTTATATCTGGATGGTCTCTTCCTGTCTTAAAGATGGGCACATTCCTCCTGTGTGCTCTCACGGTCTCTTCTCTATTTTCTGCAGACCTAGTATCTCTTTCTCTTCCTATAAATAATCAACCAAATAATATTCATGGATTGGACCTAGGCCCCTACACATGATGGGCAGCTAGGTCTTCATGTGGGTTCCCCAGCAAATGGAGTGTGGCCTGTGTCTGACAGGAACTGTGTTGCCTGCTTTCAGATCACTTCCACTAGCTGGGCTGCCTGGTCTGGCCTGAGTAGAAAAGGGTATGTAGTCCTGATGCAACTTGATGTGCAATGTGGGTTGGTATGGAAGGGTTGCCTTTTCTGAGGAGAAAAGGGGGGTGGAACGGGGAAAGAAGGTGGGAGTGTGGGGACAGGAAAAGAGGGCAGAGGGGCTGCAACTGAAACGTAAAGTAAATAAATCAGTAAAAAACAGAAAAAGGAATCTGTCCTATTGTATATAGGCCCTACCACTCTGATCTCATTTAAATAATATTATCCTTAAAGGCCCCATGTTCTAAAGTACTCATATTGAAAGTTAATTCTTTAACATATAAATTGGGAAATTAGTTTGTGGCAAGAATTATAGCACAAAATATGGATTCTTTCTCATGGACTAGGCTTTAAACACAAGTGAAAAGCTGTTGCTTACTTCAGTAACATCCATGCCACTATTGTACAAATGGAATATGTTTCATGCCATCATTATTGTAGTTCTCAAAGTTCACAGCTGGCTACTAATGATTTTCTCTCTATATAGCTTATAAAACATTTTCTGGTAAAGTTAGAGATAGCCAGAAGGAGGGAAGTTTCAAAGGCACTTGACAGTTTAACTACGCTATATCCTGTAACCAAAGTATGTATGCCTTCAACAATAGGGTCTAAATAATTGTGGGTGACCAAGAACAATAAAAATAGCCTCTATGCTTTGGGAGGCAGTATTCTCTAGAACTCAAAGGATTCTGGGCTTTTTGTTGTAAAGATATGCCTTCCCATGTGGAAAACTACTCTTTCATAAGCTTCATAATTTTTTAATTATGAATTACACTACAAAATGGAACAAATCAAATTTCATTTTTCTTTTAATAAATAGGATCAGACACTCACCAATAATCCCAGTGGAGGAAGAATAATCGGGTTAAAAGACATTTGGGGCTAAATAAGATCAGCTTGGTTCAAATAAGTCCCTGATTGCAAAAGAGAAAAAAAACGAAAGGAAAATACAGATACCAAGTAGTGCTAAAAAACATTAATGTGCACCCACAAAATGTGTTTGAGAGCTGTAAGCATAAAAAAATCATGAAAACATAACCTCTATTATTGAGAACATGAATCATATTGCTGAGTCAGTTTGTGGGAGTCTTACCTGACCTAAGTGCCTCTGTTTCATGAGACAAGTTCCATTTTCTTCTTCAAAAAATCTTGTCTTCAGATCAGATAATTCTTTCACATTTTAAAAAATATGCCTGAAGGGTCATGTAGCCAGCTGTGCCTGGGTTTCCATCCAAAGTAGAAAATGAGAGTGCTCCATGAATTTTAAAAAAATCCATAAGCAATAGCACTCAATATAAGCACTCTTCTTATCTTTGCTCTTATGTAAAAGTACTCAAAAGTTTCTTCCTGAGTAGCTGATCTTTCCATAGACGTTTATTTGTTTTGATTTTTATGTGTTTTTTTTATTTTTATTTTTTTGCTTTGGTTTGGTTTGGGGTTTTTTAATTGGTTTGTTTTTTCGAGACAAACAAAAACAGCGTTGGCTGTTCTGGGCATACTTGGTAGACCAGAATCTCATAGAGATCCCCCTGGTTCTGTATCCCAGAGAGCTAGGATAACAGGCATGTGCAACTGGTGTCCAGTTTCTCCATAGACATTATGAATGTCACTTCTCCAACAATTAAACACTTATATAAATAGGAAATGCTTCTTTTTTCTTTTCTTATTATTATTAATTACATTTTATTAGTTCTGTATCCCAGGTAAATCCCACTCCCTCATTCCCTCCCAATCCCACCCTCCCTCCCTCATCTACTCCCTGACCCTTTCCAAGACCACTGATAGGGGAGGACCTCCTCCCCTTTCATCTGACCCTGGTTTATCAGGTCTCTTCAGGACTGGCTGAAAAGTACTCTGTGGCTTAGGAGAGTTGCTCCTCCCTTGCTGGGTGGGGATGTCAAAGAGTCCAGCATTGAGTTCAAGTCAGAAATAGTCCTGATTTCCCTTACTAGGGTACCCACTTGAATACTGAGCTACCATGGGTTACAGGCAAGCAGAGGTTCTAGGTTATATCCAACCATGGTCCTTAGTTGGAGAAACAGTCTCATATAGGACCCCTGTGCCCAGATATATTTGATCCTTGTGGAGCTCCTATCCTCTCCAGATCATATTAACTGCCCCTTTCATATGATTCCCTGCCATATGCCGAAGGTTTGGTTATGAGTCTCATTTTCTGCTTTGATACACTCCTAGGTAGAGTCTTTCAGGGGCCCTCTGTGGTAGGACCCTGTGCTGAAACTTGTTTTCTCCTACATCCCGTTTGTCCTTCTAAATAAGGATTGATCATCTTACCCCGGGTCCTCTTTTTTGTTTGTCGTCTTTAGGTGTATAGATTTCAGTATGTTTACCATATCTTATAGGTCTAAATAAGTGAGTGTATACCATATGTGTCTTTCTTCTGGGATACATCACTCAGAATGATATTTTCTAGATCCCACCATTTGCCTGCAAATTTCATGATTTCCTCATTTTTAATTGCTGAGTAGTATTCCATTGTGGAAAAATACCACAAATTCTGTATCCATTCCTCAGTTGATGAACATCTGGGTTGTTTCCAGGTTCTGGCTATTACAAATAAAGCTGCTACAAATATGGTTGAGCAAATGTCCATGTTGTGTACTTGAGCATCTTTTGGATATATGCCCAGGAGTGGTATAGCTGGGTCTTGAGGAACCATTATTTCTAGTTGTCTGATAAAGCGCCAGATTGATTTCCAGAATGGTTGTACCAGTTTATATTCCCACAAGCAAGGAATGAGGGTTCCCCTATCTCCATAACCTCTCCAACATGTGCTGTCACTTGAGTTTTTGATCTTAGCCATTTTGATGGGTATAAGGTGAAATCTCAGGGTCATTTTGATTTGCATCTCTCTGATGGCTAAGGATGTTGAGCATCTCCTTAAGTGTTTCTCTACCATTCTATATTCCTCTACAGAGAATTCTGTTTTGTTCCATACCC
>JAQQSO010004676.1:0-12595 GCA_028658305.1 Pachyuromys duprasi | reverse complement strand
TTACCTCTCTCAGTGTTAGATCAAAAATAATGGGGCCAACACCCTTGTGACCTTGAAGGTTTCAGGAATTCTTTGGGTTATAGTTTCGTGTTGGTGAGGAAGCTGATAGGTTCAAAGAGGTTTGTTTTTTTTTATCATTAATCTTTGAACTGTATGTGCACATGGTATAGATAACGGACTCCACAATAAAAATCTTTCTAAACTGAAAAGCTATAAAAATATTATGTAAAGCATTTTTAATGTTAGAACTGGCTTAGAAAAAGTACTGGAAAGATACATACAAAGATATTTTTAAAAAAGAAGAAGAAAATATCTTCGCTGTATTCAGAGGTCAGAGCAAGTGAGTTTTGTTGTGCTCTTACCTGCTGTGAATGTTTGAGGACGTGTCAGTTTTTCTTGGTGGAATAGATTTTCATCCATCTAGAAAGAGCTGTGTGTACCTTCAGTTTTTAACACGTGGGAAGGTTATTCTGTCACAGAGAAAACACACAATTAAAGACATTTCAGATTTGTGCCTAGTTTATCTTGTCTTGAGGACATCAGAAGGGGGGAGGATTTTCTATTCCCCTGCAGTGTTAATGATGGGCCAGGTCATCATTTTCCAGTCAGTAAACACTTCCATGACGTGATGAATGCAAACATGTGCAGCCCAGGCTTCAAGGGTGAGCTCATGAAGCAATTTGCTATTCTCTCCCCTCTCTGCTTATTCTTATTTTGGAGAACCCAACCACTTTCAGGTTCTGGATTAAAATATTGGAAAAACTGCTTAATTTTATATTTATGTTCAAAAATATAGGTGTCTTAGTTTTCATATATACTCTCTTAACCTGTTGATTCAGAGGGTCCACTTCAATACATCATTCAGCCATGGACTTGGGCATGAATGGACGCTCTGAGGAGGTGGTAAGTCTGCTGTTGAATTAGTCAGGGTTCTCTTAAGAAACAGAACTCATAGACTGTATAATACATACATACACATATAACAAACTTTACAGGGTAAACAACTATGGGTAGACAACTATGGCTGTCTCCTGAAGAAAGGCCAAGAATCTGGTAGCTGCTGAGTCCATAAGGCTGGCTGTGTCAGCAGTCCCGATCTGGTGATTGACTCCAAGAGGATTCTTAGGTCAGGGTTCTTCTTCTGTCTACAGTGCAATCCCAAAGAAGGAGGTTCTGATATCAGCACAGGAGTGCCTCTGGTTAGACGAACATGCCAACAAGAGCGAGCACAAGTAGGTAAAAAGCTAAAACATCCTTCTATGTCCCTTTATGTGGGTTGCTACCAGAAAGTGTGGCCCAGGGTGGATCTTTGTACTCCAAATTTCCCAGTCAAAACAATCCCTCACAGGCATGTCCCATAGCTGGCATTTCAGCTGGTTCCACATGTAATCAAATCGACAGCAAAAATTTGCCATCACAGCTATTATCTTTCCACAGCACATGGACACCACACCAACACTTGATTCCCCGATGCCAATACTTTGTCTCCCTACACCAATACCCCATGCCCTATCCAATACCCTCTTAATTCAAATAAAGCGTATGCCAGGTAACAACTAAATTACTAGAATATATGGAGAACAATGGATTTAAAATACTATGGATTTGGCGGCTGGAGCGATGACTCAACTGTTCAGAGCTCTTACTGCTTTTGCAAAGGACCCAAGTTTGATTCCTGGCACCCTCATTGAGTCTCTCAGAACGTCCTATAATGCCAGTTCCAGGGAATCCAATGCCCTCTTCTGGCCTCAGTTGATGCCCACATCCACTACACACAGACACACGCATACACATAAATAAGTAAATATTGACATTAGCCCAGCTTTGCTTGCTGCACTGACTTATGTCCCTTTCAAATGCATACTGCTCAGTTAGTGTTTGTGAGCTGGTGATTCCTGGTGGTCTGAAGCTGAGGTGACATGTACACATAACCAGGGAAGTCTCCATGAATCAAAATTCACTCATCTGACCTTACTTACACGGTTGCTTAATACATTATGGACAGCACTTCCAAACACCTGAGAGAACTCACAGCAAAAAAAAAAAGAAAAGTGTATGTTTTACAAATAACCAAGACAGTGCAGAGAAATACACTGCCTTCTTACTGAGAAAGAAGGGAAAACTGAAAAAGACAAAAAATGGAAAAGGGGGGGAGAAGAGAAGGGAAAAATAAAGACAGGACCAGAAGCTGACCATGATGGCATACTGCTGTGATCCCAGCACCTAAGAGAATGAGACAGGAACATTAGAAGCCAGCCTGGACCGCAGTACAGCAAAGCTAGTATGAAATGTGGCATGCACTGAGTCTAACAGTATCTTTGGCCTTCTGGAAAGTCCAAGTAAAACATCAGATGGTAAGAGTGGCTGCAAAATTATCATCTAATAAAAAAAAAAAAAACATGCCCATCCTCACACCAAAGACAAAATTAACCATGGCTCTGAACTTTAAAGTGCGTTAAGCAAGTTTTAATTTCCAAAGAAGAACTTTAACAATATGTGTTGTTTTTAAGGACATTTTTTAAATAAATGAGATAGCTCATATCTGGACATTTTTATATTGATTTTATAATAAAGGCTAAGGGCACAAGTATTAAAGTCACCATTCTGTAAATATATCTATGTGACAAAGCTAATTGATAAAGAATCTTTCTAATTACCGGGCGGATTATTGTAGTAACAGTTCACTAGGGAAATCATTATTAACATTTTTATTAGAATGATATTCTTGGATGTTAATTCCAGTATTCTTTGATGTTAATAAAAGAAAATAAAATCCCCTTGGAAGCCCATGAGTCCCCATTATTGAGAGGAAAGCACATGCTTTGTTTGCCAGGTTTATGGATGACAATGTCAGCGAGTTACTATAAAAAGGGAAAGCTTTAACTTATCACCTGCTCAAATTCGTCTCCACAAAACATGGGTAAACGTCCCTTGCTGAAGCCCCGGAGAGCAGAAATTGCCAGATGTTTGACTGCCAGAAAACAATAAAGTGGTTGTGCACAACACTTAATTTTTAAACAACATACTATCTTAATAGTTCTCCAAAGATCATTGAAAAGAAGAGAGCCACCCAAATAAGTAAATGTGTTAAACTGCTAAACGGAATTGTTCAACATTGTCCATCTGGGTGTTGAAGAAAATCTGCCTATGGGATAATTCATTCTTTCAATAATCGACACTTAACCATTCCATCTGTTAGCAATTAGCCAAACAGGTTCATTCACACAACTCCCAGGAGACTCCGACAATAACCCACATCTCCAGCACGGACTAGAGATGCCTAGCTTTCTCTTTTTCTACAATCACCAAATGTGTACAAGTTGCTGAAATTGAAGAGGGGACACAAAGTACTAAGGGTTGACACTGTCTTGGATGAGGAACTTTTGGTTTGTTTGTTTGCTTGTTTGTTTGTTTGTTCTACACATTAGATTCTTATTGGGCTGAAGCTTAACGAGGCTGTGGTGAAATGATGTGCATTTATGCACAGGACTGAGGGCAAATAGTAGATTAATAAATACTACATAAAGTATTAAATTGCCCTGTTTCTTCTTCTATGATTAAGTGGACAGAATATAGCTCTATGGTTCAGGAGAATAGTTGGCGTGCGCTAAACGCAAAATGTTCTTCATTCAATGTGTCAAAACTAAAACACAGAACTCTCCCAAGAACCGAGCCGTGTGCATCCATGAGGACTCCCCACTGAACTTGAGAACTTCGGTATGTGGAGATACTGAGGTACCCATTTATTCTGAGTTCATTCTGAAGAGCGGTGACATGGAATTCATGTATTCTAGCTGGAGAGCTTGCTATTCTTGCAGAGGACTGGAGAAATTCGGTCCCTGGTCCTCCCACCAAGCAGCTCACAACTGCTTGTAACTCCTGCTCAAGAGGATCGGACACCTTTTTCTGGCCTCTCTTGGCACCGCACAGATAGCATCCACTCGACACCAACACATTAAAAAACACTCTTTTTAGTCATCTGTTTTAGAAGCCTTGTGTCCACCACATAGAAAGCGAGATTGTGTTCCGTTTAAACTGATTAAGTGTATGAAATGAGAAGAGCAGCAGCAGCCGAGGTAGAGACACGCTAACATTTACAATGCGTGGGTGAACCGCAGAGCTAAGCATTTGAAAAGTACTGCTTTGAAAGCCTAGGGGTTGGGGGTTGGCCCCCTAGTCTCCGTCCCCAAAGACTACAAAGCCCACGAAGACTCCAGATTAACAATGTTCAGAGTGAGCAGACTTGCCTGCATTCGCGAGACAGAAGCAGGAATATCTCTGTGCGTTCAAGGTTAGCCGGGTCTACATGCCATGTAGGACTACATAAAGACACTGTGTTTTTGGTTTTTTGTTTTTGTTGTTTTAAAAAATCTATTTAGACCACAGTACCTCCGTGAGGATTGTTAACACCCTCTCAGAATCTCAAACACTCGGTCTTTGCCAAACAAAGCAAGAATCCAGTGAAAGGGCTAAGGGGTCCAGCCAACCCTGTCTCTGCCCTGTGCAGCACAGCAGAGCATCTGGAGAAACCACCTGTTCCTGCTCTCCTTCCTCTGGGAGAAAAGCAAACAGAGACTAGTAGTTTTTGTCTTACTTGACAGGCTGGCGCCAGAGTGAGCCAGGCGTACCAGGTAACACACTCCTTTAAATCCCAAGCACTGGGGAGGCAGAGGCAGGTGGATCTCCGTTGAGTGTGAAGAATGCGTGATCTACACGGAAAGTTCTAGACCAGCCAAAGTCACATTGTGAGGCTCAAACTTTGGGTCTCAAAACAAAACTAAAAACCCAAACAAAATGCCTAATACCAGAACTAAAGTTCACCAAGTGGACACCAGGTGGCGCAAGCTATCAGGAAATGTTTGAGGGTTCCAATGATTTTTTTTTTCCCTCTAACTCCCTCTGGGTTGTTTATTTAATAACAATAATAACATATACACCACACTTTCCTTCGTCAATTGCCCCCAAGCCTCAGGATCAGGTTCCCCGGCCCAGTTCTAAGCCAATGTGAGCTGAAGAAATCAGAGATGATTGAGGTAGAGGACCTGGTGGGAGACCTGGCCGGCCTAACTGGTTGAAGAAGCTGGCAAAGGGCCACCTGTGGTACTGCCCGGGGTTGGGGACGGCTGCTTCGGAGCTAGAGGGGCACCGTGGAGGTCTTGATGTGAATCACCGTGGTGTCCATGACCTCACATTCGACCGGCAACATCTCCTCATCGTCCCCTGGGATGCCTCGGCCTGACGCGGTCTCATTGGGGGCCATGGCTGGCATCATCAGGGACATCTTGGGTCTTGTTGTGGCTGATGGCCGGGAGTAGGAAGTGGTCCCTTCGGAAGGAGACAACATGGAAGGTGTCTTCCCCCTGGTCGATCTCATCTGGAAACTCTGGCAGTGAGCGGCCTGGGTTTCGGGGAGAGCGCCAGCTGTCCCACAGCATCCCTTTGAGGAGGTCCTGGAGGTTGAGTGGGGACCGGTTTCACCGGAGGTGACTTCTTCCGTAGCTGAGACTTCTGTCTCCCACGGGCCCTCTGAGGTATTTTCCATCGACATCTCTGGTGACGTTGGAGCCAGCTGCTCCGCTCATCAGCAAGCCTCAGCGACTCAGTTCGGTTGAAGCGGCGGAGGACAAGAAGAACCGGCCCAGGTCTCTCAGCAGCAGCTCCTTGGCCCCGCTGGGGAAGTCCGTCAGGTTTCTGAAGCTGGACCTGCCTACAGGGCTGCTCCTGAAAAAATTCGACCCCAGGAGGCAGCCCTTGCTGTAAGTACCACCCAGCAGGTGCTTCTGGGGATGAGGCTCCTGCCTGCTCATCCGAGGAGAGACGGGAGCTGGAGGTAGCTCACTGATGCTCACAGGTCCAAAGTTGAAGGCAATGAAGAGAAGGAAGACCATGCACGATGCGGACGACCTTCCTGTTGCCAGACCACCACCTTGCTTGAGCTCGCTGTTCTCTGCCTGTAGGACCTCCAGCCAACGCCAGAGGGCAGCATTCTCCCCACGCAACTACTCCATGTAGGCCAACAAGCAGCATAGGAAGATCATCAATGGTCAGGGGAAAAAATGGAAATCAAAATCAGAACAATATTTTGCCTTGTTCTCATTATGGCTATTATCAACAGGGAAAGATGGAGAGAGGATTGGTTAAGAACAAAACAAATTTTGGTAAGGAGCAGAGATATCGGAAGCCTTATTTAATGTTGCTAATAATGCAGAATTATGTACACATTATGGCTACTCCTCAAAACATTAAAAAATAGAATCGTATGACTCGTCAGCCCTACCTATCTCTGGCAAAGGGAAAGTACTTACTTAGTAGGCATAGAATTTAAAGATTGGAAGGTTAAAATATTCTGGAGATCTGTTTTATAAAAATGTAAACAAATTTAACATTATTATATGGTTACACTATTTTTTTTTAAAAATCTAAGGATGTGAATGTCCACCAAACAGATAGCAGGAAACGTGTGTGCCTACACTGTGAAATAAAACTGTTCAGTCACAAACAGTGGGAAATTCTGTGACATCGTGGATGACCCTGGAAGGCATGCGTTCTGTGACATAATCCAGACACAAGAGCAGATATGAAAGCAAATGCTTAACATGTGGAACACTGAAAATTCAAAGTCATAGGAAGAGAGAATAGAATGTTTATTACCTGAGACTGGCACATGGAAGGATTGGAAAGATTGTTAGTCAAAGGACACAAGATTTCAGTGAAACAAGAATGAGTTCAAGGGCTCAATTGTAGATCACAGAGACTAAAGTTATGTGTTGAGAATTGCTAGGTGGTCTGGCCACAAAATAAAGTGTAACTATATTAGGTAATGAATTAAGTAGGTTTTTTTTCACCATCCTACAGGTACTGAAATCAAATCATCATGTTGTACATCCTAAATATTTAGTCAGTTAAAATTCTCAAACTACTAGGATAATTTTTGTAATTTTTATCACAATAAAATAGATGCATTTTAACACAGAGTGATACTACTATGATTTAGTCCCACAAATATGTACAACATGAGCTAAATGGGTTTCAAATTTAAGAGCTTTATTTTTAACAATCAAGATGAGTTTGATTGACCTGATTTATATGCAAATATCTTGATTTATTTTCAAATATTATCATCGTAAAGTGCATGTGCTAACTACAAGTAGTAGGTTGTATATTGTTGGTTGTTGGGGTTTCTATTGCTGAGGTAAAATTGAACAGCTTGGTGAGGAAAGGTTTTATTTCAGCTTTCGGTTCCACAGTACAGTCAGTCCTTAATGGAAATCGGGACAAGAACTCAAGCAGGGCAGGATCCTGGAGGCAGGAGCTGAAGCAGAGGCCATGAAGGGGTGCCACTTACTGGCTTGTTCCTCATAGCGTGCTCAGCCTGCTTTCTTATGAACCCAGCATCAGCCCAGGGATAGCATTTCAAGTGATCTGGAACCTCCTACATCAATCATAAATCAAGAAAATGTGGCACAGGTTTACCTACAGGCCAATATGAAAGAAGGTTTGGTTTTTTTTTCAAATGTAGTTCTCTCTTCTGAAACAACTATGTCTTGTGTCAAGCTGAAATAAAACTAGCCAGCATGTACATAAACCTGGAAATGGAATTAGGTGAAATATAGGCTTGTGTCTTACAGTAGCATAGGTATAGTGCTAGCATTTCAAGCGAAAAATCAAATTTTGAGAGATAAAACTGTAATATTCCAGTGCTTTTCTAAGCACTGCTTGGTTGTCAATGTGCAAAGTTTCTACTCCATATTATATACAAAGGTTAAGTCAAAATTATCAGCCAGAGGGCAGGTTGCCAGACTGTCCAGTTTTGCAGTGATCTCTCATCTACAGTGCATCAAAAGTGAAAACAAAACAAAACAAGAAGATAAACAGGACTGAACCTAGATTCATACTTGTGCATATAAGGATGTAATATCTATAACAAGACAATTTATCGAAGAGGGAAAATACTTTCAAATCCCATAAACTATATGCTTAATATCTAGATTAAGAAATTCCAAGCAGAGCTGGAGAGATGGCTCAGCGGTTAAGAGCACTGTCTGCTTTTCCAGAGGTCCTGAGTTCAATTCCCAGCAACCACATGGTGGCTCACAACCATCTATAATATGATCTGATGCCCTCTTCTGACATGCAAATTTATGTACAGATAGAGCTCTCATATACATAAAATAAATAAATCTAAACAAACAAACAAAAGAGCTTCCAAGCAATGGTCACTAAGATCATAGGCCATGCTGCATGTCTAAGGATTCACATGAAAAGAGAATTCTGTTTTTAAAAGCACAAAATAAAGGTAGAAAGGATTTGAAGGAATTAGAATCCTCATGGGTTGCTGCTAGGAAAGTAAAATGCAATCACTGTGGAAAAGTCTTAAACAGAATTCTTAAAGCAGAACAAACTGGAAATTCCACTCCTACACATACTCAATAGACCTAAATATTCTGTGTACATCTGCGCATGTATGTGTACATGTTTGTGTGAATGGGCACATGTGAGTGCATGTGTTTCCATGAGTTGCATGCGCTTATTGTTTATGGCTGACCATGGAGGCAGGGTTTATGGTAAACAACAGAATCAAGAAGAGAGATGAAGCTCAGTAGGAGCCGTGAGGTGGTCTGAAAAAGAATCGCACCCTGTAGTCTAGTATGTTTGAATGCTTGGTCCCAAGTTAATGGACCTGTTTGGGAAGGATTAGGATGTGTGGCCTTGTTGAAGATGTTCTCTCTCTCTCTCTCTCTCTCTCTCTCTCTCTCTCTCTCTCTCTCTCTCTCTCTGTCTCTCTCTCTGTAGCTACTACAAGCAATCTCTGGAAGGGAACAAACAGCCTTCAGACAGTAAATACCCAAGATGACATGTCTATGGTAGGTATTTCCTATACATACTATCAACATTTGCACTTGGACCAGAAAGCTTTACCATCCCTCTGTGCCTCACAGGGGTGGGAGGTAGCTTTGGCAATTTCCTATGGCTCTGAGGTTTGTTCTTTGATGTGGCCAGATCATCAGCATACATCCACTCAGGATTTCACACACTTGGGGGCTTCCACATGTGTAAGATGGGTAGAAAGAAAAGTAGTGACTTATCCTTTTTTACTGAGGCTCTTTCATTGGTGTTGTTATTTTTGTTGTTATTATTTTTTATTGTTTTACTTATATGTATATGGGGGGAAGGATATGCACTCGAGAGTGCAGGTACCCACAAAGGTTTGAAGTGTGGAATCCACCTGGAGATGGTATTACAGGAAGCTGTGAACCACCCAGTTTCCTAATATGAGTGCCAGGAACTAACCCTGGTTCTCTAGAAAGGGAGGAAGCACTCTTAAACACCAAGCCATCTGTCTAGCCCAAACATGACTTTTTCATTCTACTTATTCATTCAGGTTTTATTTCCTTTTTAAGAAAATCTCTTTTTTTTTGGCATCTGAGTATTCTTTTTCTCTTGTCTGATCATCTATTTACTGCAAAAGATGTCTTAGGATAATTCATCTGTCTTAGTTAGGGTTTCCATTGCTGTGAAGAGACACCATGGCCATAGAAATTCTTATTAAGGAAAATACTTAATCAAGGCTGGCTTACAGTTTAGAGGTTTATTCCATTATCATTGTGGTGGGAAGCATGGTGGTGTGTAGGCATGTTTCTCCATCCTGTGCTGGAGAAGGAGCCAAGAGTTCTACATCTTGATCTGTATTTTGCAAAAGGAGACTGTGTGCCACAGTGGGCATCGCTTGAGCATATGAGACCTCAAAGCCCTCCTCCACAGTGACACACTTCCTTCAGCAAGGCCACACCTACTCCAGCAAGGCCATGCCTCCTAATAGTGCCACTCCCTATGAGCCAAGCATTCAAACACATGAGTCTATAGGGGCCATTCCCATTCAAACCATCATGTCATCCAAACCTTTCCAGTTTTTCTAATGAGGTAAGGCCCATTGTGTTATCTGTTGCTTTATTGCCCTTCTGCCAAGTGTGTGTGCAATCCACTAAGACTGAGAAGAAAGCGGAGCAATGTGATAGATCACTATGAGAGAGAACGAGACTTTTTGGCCCAGAGTTTCAAGGAGTACTACACATGCCTCAAAAGTCACTGAGGACTGGAGAAATGACAATGATAAGGAAATGTACAGTAACATCTTGTACAGCTGTACCATTAATGAGTCAGTCTGTGGCCTGCCTGCCCAATATACACATTTAAGACAGATAAACACTGATCCTTTTTTCTCTTCTAAAACTGCAGTGGAGGCAGGGAAAATAGCTCAGTGATAGAGCACTTTCTTCAGATGCATCAAGCCTATGTTCAAGCCTCAGAACTGAAAGAAAATAAACACTTGAAAAAACCAAGCTCAGAACACAGGTCTGTAGATCCAGCATTGGAAAGGGGAGCTCGGAGTCATTCTCAACTACATGGCAAATTTCAAGGTTGGTCTAAGATACATGAGAGCCTGTTTTGAAAATAAACAAACAGACAAATAATTGCTGTACTAACATTTAAAACAAAGATTTAGTTTATTAGGTGAATTAAAAATTAAAGCATTTGGGGATTCACCACAGTGATCAAGTTGGCCCTGAGTTTGGTTACCAGAGCCAAAAAAAAAAAAAACACCCCAAATTTAAAGTGTGCTTGAACCTAAAATGGAGATTATGCAAATGCAAAAAATATTACAATGAAAGAGAAAAGAGGACTAAGATATACCTTAGTGGCAGATTGCTCATTTAGCATGTACAAGATCCCAAGTTGAAACCTTGACATTGTCCTTCCCCCAACTCCCCCCCCCAAAAAAAGAAGAAAGAAAAATAAGAAAAGGACAATGAGAAAAGGAACAAGGGGAAGGGAATTGCCAAAACATATCAATTTCTATATCTGTGCATTTTCACATTTTGTTCTGTGTTATGTGCTATTTTTGGAGTACTTCAGTACCTACAAAATCTTAAACAGGGAAATTCTGATTTATGAACAAAAGATGCTTCTTCCCAACACTTACAAAATATGTGTGTATGAGTGTGTTGTATGTACTTGAGCATGAGGGTACACACACTTCCGTGTGGATATGTATGTGGAGGCCACAAGGTGTTGGTTGCCTCCCTCAATCCCTCTCCACATTATTGTCCCGAGACAGGGTCTCTCACTGAACTACAAGCTTGCCGTTTGGGCTAGGCTTCGCTGGCCTGCCGTGGTGGGCTAGGCTTCGCTGGCCAGCCAGTTCTCAGCCTCTGCTGTCTCTGCCTACCTATGATGGGCATAGAACCAGTATACACACCCAGGCCTGGCTCTTCACTCGGGTGCCAAGGATTCAATCTCAGGTTCTCATGCTGTGTCTATGCCCAGGGAGCCATATCCTCAGCCTGCCTACAGATATTTTCAGACTGCTTCTCTCACAGTTTTGTGGCTCTCTTCCTGCCTAGGGAGCTGACTCCCAACAGCCCACAAAGTCAGGAGGGACACAAGATTGGAAAGGCTGGTGAGCACATACTGGGATCAAACACTCCTGGTACCACTTCAGGGAGCCAGAGAACAAAGGCTATATACCCCTTGGGGGATGGGTGGAAGGCTCCAAGGATAGTTGAACTACGAAAGTCAGGGATGCTTAATTTGCATTAAACGGCATGCTCCTATCATGTGAATGGGACCACAAAACCTAATTATCCTATAAGCACAGGGAGGGCAGAGATAGCAAGAGAGCTGTGTCAAAGCCCATTATAAAATGTGGCTAGGGTCATCTATGTCTGTATATATTCTCTAGGTGAAAGTGGACAGAGAGCAGGAGGCCCTGCTGGGGAGAGGCAGTCCTGCTCAGAATGGCTATCTAGACTGGGAAGACCGCAACCTCAAACAGGCTCCTTCCAACAAGTTTCTCCCTCACAGTGTGATAGTCCTCCTATTGGCCACCTCACTCCTCACTGCTGGAGAAGGCACCCGTCAGAGCTCAACCCTTTCTCTGAAGAAGTAAGACTTCGCTTTTTTATATTATGCCTTGGCTTCTAGAGCCATCTGTTGGCTCTTCTTCAAACCCAAAGCCAAATTCTGTAAGAATGACATTTTTATCTTTAATCACAGCCTCCTCTACTTTCCCGTGCTCAACTTGAGAAACAAATTTGACATAAAATTTGAAAATCAGTCCAATTGGCCACAAAACCTGTCTGATCTGACTGTTATAAACATCGAGGGTTTTTCTATTAGTAGGAAATTTCCTATGCCTGGTTCTTTCTTTGAGATGAGTTGTCAATCTCCAAGAAAATGTCCAAGTCTCATAGGCAAATAGATTTCTGACAGACACCCCACCATTCTGGCAGATCTACCCCATAGACACAAGCCACATAAGAATAGACAGGATAGATGCAAGCTGCTCTTGCATCTAACAAATCCAAACTACATTTAACTAATACAATAATACCTTCCTGGGAAATCTTAGACTATACTAAGTCAGAGGATATACCAATGAACATGCAACAAGATTTTATTTATTTATTTTTTATAAATTTATTTATTTTTATCTCAATCACAGGTTAGGTACTTTGAATCCCAGGCAAAGCGCCCTCCCTCAGTCCCTCCTACCTTCCCACTCCCTCCCTCATCTCCCTCCTCCCCGCCCCCTCCA
>JAQQSO010004675.1:0-12595 GCA_028658305.1 Pachyuromys duprasi | reverse complement strand
GATATTCTCTCTTTCATCTCTTGTATTCTATTGTTGATTCTTACCTTTGTGGTTCCTGATATTTTCTCTAAGTTCTCCAGTTCCAGGTTCTTCTCCCTTTGTGCCTTTTTCATAGTTTCTAATTCTGTTTTCATGCTTTGTACCGTTTCCTTCAACTGATTGACTGTGTCTCCTTTTTTGGTTGTTTCCTCTCTGTTTATCTTTAATTGTTCCTCTATGTGGGCAGTTAAATTCTTCTCCATTTCTTTGAGGGCCTTGTTCATTTCCTCTTTTTGCCCCTCTTTTTATTCCTCCAATATCTGCATAATCAACGCTTTAAGATAATTTTCCTGTGTCTCCGCTGAATTAAAATCTCCACTGCTTATGGGTGTTTCTGGTGGTGCCATGGTGTCCTGATTTTTGTTGGGTGAGTTCTCTCGCCGATTTCTGGGCATTTGTTTATATATAATCAAGGAGCTGTTTGTGCTTTAAGGCTGAACTTCAGACTGGAACTGTCACTCTCTTGTGTCAGGAGTATTCTTCAAGAAGAACAGGGAGTTCCAGTGGTTTTTTAGTGTGTGTGTTGTTGTCTCAGTTGAACTCTGTTGTGGGCTCTGTGTGCCCGTCTTTGTGCTCTGTGCTAGAAGCTGTGCTCAGTGCAGGCTGGACACCCCTCTGGTCTGGAGGCTTTGCTCCTCACTCTTTGCTAGATGCTGAGTGTCCCAGTTTGAGATATCAGCTGGGGGTTCTGCGCTCAGCCCTGGGCTTGCTGCTAAGGGCTCTCTCCTGGACGGGAGACTTGGCGCCCCCTTCTGGGCCAGGGGCTGTGCACCACGATCTGAGATGATATTTCGGGCACACACAGTGTTTATGGATTGGTTGCAGGCATTGCTGAGCAGTGTGCTTCTGCTGTATGCAGGCCTGTCTGAAATGGTGCCCAAGGCCTTCTTAGACCGGCCCGTGGACATATGCTCGGACTGAGGTGGTCGCTGGCGAACCCGAGCAGTGTGTGCCTGCAGTGTGCAGGCCGGTCAAAACTGTCTCCTGACCCTCTCAGTCTGAGGTGGTTCCAGTGGACGGGATTGGTGTGTACCTGCCGTATGCCCGCTGTTTGAAGCAGAACCCGGTTTCTTCCCAGATTGGCCCGTGGAGACACACACACACACACACACACACACACACACACACACACACGGACTGAGGTGGTTTCCGGTGGGGGTGATTGGTGTGTGCCTGCCATATGTGTGCGGATTGAAACAGAACCCAGGTCTTTCTCAGACTGTCCTGTGGACTCACACATGGACAGAGGTGGTTACTGGTGGACCCGAGCAGTGTGCACCCTCAGTATGCAGGTCAGTCAAAACGGTACACGGGTCCTCCTCCGTCTGGCCCAGAGGCTGTGACACCCAGTCTGGTATTGTGGCTGTGGGCGCCCAGCTTGGCTGCTCGTTCAGATCAGAGCTGTGAGCCACCAGTCACCCAGAGATTTTTCCGGGGAATAACTGGGTGTCCCTAGGATTTTCCCACTTGATTTCCTCACTGTAGGAGTTCCGCTCACTTGGCAATCACAAATGCTGGTGTTTTAGGTCCCAGAGTTCAGTCTCCTGGTCGCTGCATTGTTTCTGCTGTCCTACTCCTCAGACACAGTGTCCTTTCCTGGCAGCCATCTTCAGTACTAGTACTTGTAAGGAAGAGGTTCAAGGTTCAGAAGTTCAAGGCTCCCCTCCATCCTTTGCTATATAGTAAGCCAGAGTTTAGTTTGCTGCATGGTACCCTGTTTCAACACCTGGTCCCATCACATAGTTTTTGAATGTATCCTTTACTTTCACACTCAGTATTATTGGTACAATTATAGTACAAGTCTTAAAATATTTTGAAACTCACTAGAAAACATAGTCTAATGCCCAATGTTGTTTTCAATTTATGTTTTAGATACAAAACACATAAGCTTACATGACTGGTCATACAAATATCTGTGTTATTGATAAACCACAGAAAAATGACTACTCCTTTCTTGCAAGGGTCTTTGAACCCATTACAGATTCAACAAGAGTTCATGGATGAAAGCAAACATAACTAATGATAATTCAGTGATACCCCAAATGGTGACAATCATAAAAATCCAATGGCTGACACCCAAATGGTTAGTAGGGATTGTGATGGTTGGTCTTTGTCAACTTGACACAAACTAGAGTCACCTTGGAATAGGGGATCTCAATTGAGGAATTTCTGGCACCAGAGTGGCCTCTGGGCATGTCTGTAGAATGTAGAACTTTTCTTGCATAATGATCAATATAAGCCACTGTAAGTGGTGGCACCTGTGAGCAGGTGGTTCTGTGCGGTATAAGACAGCAGGCTGAGCAAGTCAAGAGAGGAAGACATCAAGCAGCATTTTCTTACAGTCTCTGATTCAGTTCCTGCCTCCAAGTCCTTGCCTCCTGGGACACAGAAGCATAAGCCAAATGAACATCTTCTCCAAATCAGTTTGTTTGCTATTTTGTCCCAGCAACTGAAGTGCAGTGACACAGAAAAAGCTCAGCTTTAATGAAGCAAAGCCACAGCAACCCAATACAATAGTAAAGAAATAAATACCAGCAGTAATCCAGCAAAAATAACCTAATGGTGACTCAGGGAAAAACAAACAAAACAAAACCCCTAAGAGTAACTCAGCAGAATCCCAGTGACTCAACAAAACTGAGTAACAGTGACTCAGAAATTATGAGTCATAATTATGTCATATCATGGAAGAAAAAATTTCAGAATCAAGGATACTGATAGAGTCAAGGAAAAGTGAAAAGGGAAATATGTAGGCTATTCCCAATAGCCTTTTTCTAGGTTGCCTGTTAACCCCTGACTTCATCACCTGCTGCTGCTGTGGAGGCACCAGAGAAAGGCAGCATGCTCAAGCTCATGCTCTGCCTCCTTCTCTCTCTCTCTGGCTCTTTCTCTCTGAGTTTCTTGCTTTCTGGAGCACCTCCCCTTCCCCCTTTCCTTATAATAATCTTCTTTCCTTATATTAAATATGTTGGGTCATATTTTTTAATGATATCATTGGTGCCTGGAGTGATGGCTCAGATGTTAAGAACACTGGCTGTTCTTCCAAAGGTCCCCAGTTCAATTCCTAGCAACCACATGCTGGCTCATAACCATTTATATTGAGATCTGGTGCCCTCTTCTGGCTTGCAGGCATACATGGAGGCAGAACACTGTAAAATACACAGATAGATAGATAGATAGATAGATAGATAGATAGATAGATAGATCTTTTTAAAAAATCTACTATTATTGTTCCAAGGTCAAGATTTTAAATTTTCTTTGGTTTGTCTTTTAAATATATACTTAAAAGTTCTTTCTCATTGTGTTAAATCCAGTCTTCTGGAAAGATGGAATCAGCCTCTCTTTCATGATGTGCAATCATGGGAAAAGTTAAGATCCAGTGAGCTTTTGCTTTTCTGCTTTACAGGAGGTTTCTGTCCTCCCTGAGGATGCTCGTGTTACTGTTTCACAGTCAGAAAGATCCATGAGGCCTCTGCCTTTCCTAAGTCCACCTCAAAGAGTGTTCCTGCTTTTAACCCAAGGTTGTTTTCCAAGCCTCTGCTATGCTATGACACAAAAATGTATGTTGACTACCTTTGTGTTTCAATGCAGATAACAACATTGATGCTGACATACTTAAAACTTATCTTCTTTGTAAACAAAAATGATTCTTATAAGCCACAGGAATTCCACACCAATCCACCTCTCAGGCCAGATGGACTCCAGATAAGTACTGCCAATAGACAGACTAAGTTTCCCACCTATTGCCTATCTCAGAGTGTGGGATTCCTCCCTGTTTCCCTGGTTTGGGGATTCTTTCACCCAGCTACCAAGCCCATGGTCCTGAGAGTCCATGAGCCTAAAAGTTTCAAATGTACACCCAAGAAAAATGTCTCCCTAACTTATTAACTTTGTCTTCTAATTGTATATATGTCTCAGTACCCTGCCAGGTGTTTCCTACATCCAAGGAAGCACCAAAGCAGCTGTCTACAGGTGGTCCAATCTAACCTCACAGACTGTGTCAAGCCAGACCTGCCTTTTCACTCCGAGACGCAGATGTTCGCGCAGATCCTGGGCACAGCAGCGAGACAGCTGGCTCTCCCAGGACTTTGCCCATGACTCCCAATTCCCTTAGGGTTTCCCAAAAATCTCTCCATCCTTAAGCCAGCAGGAGGCAGTTTCTGAACACAATGCCCTCATTCCTGTCTTGCCACCCCTTCCCAAGTTTGCCATTTTTCAATTTAAGAGAAAGGGAGGAAGGTTAGACTATTCTCAGTAGCCCAATTCTAGGTTGTCTAGCAAACTCTGTTGTCATCATCTGTGACACTGTGGAGGGAAGCCAGTTAAAGGAAGCTCTCTCTCTGACTTTCTTGGTTTCTCTCCTTTTCGGGGCACCCCTCTTCTTTTTCCCTCTCCCCTTTCATAATAAATTTCTTTCGTTATAGTCAATATGTTGCGGCAAATTTCTTAATGATAAAATATCAATTAAGGTGGCACATTTTTCAGAATATTTACTTCTATGAACCAATGCCATTGGAAATACAAAATATACTCAGATTGTGGGTGACTCTCTCATGAAGTTGCTTTATGTGTTCTCTTTAATTAGTGATGACAGTGAGTGACCAGTTTAGGGGCCTCAGTGGACTGGATTGGAAAGCCTCCATCACAGCAGGGAGCATGATACCTGAAAGATACACTTCTGACTTTCAGATGAGGGGTTTCCACAGAAGAGATGTCAAAAGTTTTTATTTTTATTTTTATTTTTGAGAGAGAGAAACAGACATAAAGAAATCTACTTCACAAAGAGCAAAACTTTCACTATTATGAAGAGAAAGAAATGGCAAACACTGTTCCCAACTCCCTGGAGGCTCAGAGTACACTTTTCTTTTCAGGCAATAAAATCGGATCCTATGTTTTCTCCATCCTGTATTTTCTCTGAGAACTGTGAGCCCCATGTGACAGTACCTCTATAAGTCGTAAGCTTTCAATTACTGCAACAAAGCCCAGCCCGATGGCTCAATGCTGTAGTGCCAGCCACCAGAGAGTCCTAGGAAGGAGGATCGCAAGCTCAAGGCTAGTATGGGCAAATTAGTGAGTCTCTGTCTCAAAATAAATATTAAAAAAATAAAAAAGAAATAAACGCAGTGTTAAAAAATTACTGCAACAAAATAACTAAGAAAATCAACTTTAAAACAAACAGAAAGAAAAAAAGAGGGTTTCATGCCCTAAGTCCACCCAGTAGGATTCAGCATCTAAAGTCTGTACTAATACCGCCTAGGGGCCAAGACCTGAGCTGTGCGCGCGTGTGAGTGTGTGTGTGTGTGTGTGTGTGGTGGGGGTTATTCATATTCAAACTGTGTGTGTGTGTGTGTGTGTGTGTGTGTGTGTGTGGTGGGGGTTATTCATATCCAAACTGTAGCTTGTACTTTGAGAAATAACATCACGTGGGTTAGGACAATGACCCCCCCCCCAAAAAAAAACACATCAGAAGGCAGTGATAATATAAATTCTTCTATCACAGTTGGAAGACTTTAACAGTGTGCCGCTCCCTGACTGCTTTCTGTCTGCGCAGCGGGCTGCAGCCAACACAAACATCCTAATGCAGTGAGTCAGCCGGACCAGCAGGTGGCCCCACCACTTAGTCAGGAAGCTTAGACCCTGCCTGCAGCGCTCCTGTGACTGTTCAAGACTATGGGCAAATTTCTAATCCATTTACTTGTCCACTCACTATTTAACTTGCACTTTTATTGTCTTCTAGTACAGCGCAATAGCCTCACCCAACTGTTAATCACAGAATGACTGAATATATGAATATATGACTGGCATATACTCAACCTCCTGTGTTCACTGTTACACCTATGTGTTCCAAATCATCATCAGTTCTTTTAGGATCAGTGCAGATCTTCTTCTTTTTTTTTCATTAATTTTATGTTAATTTATTTACTTTATATCCAGAGGGTGGCCCTCCCTCACCTCCTCCCAGTACTGCTCACTTCACCTCTTTTCCCTTTCCCCTCTCCCTTTCTTCTCAGAAATGGGAGCCCTCTCCCCCATATTAACTTTCCCTAGTACATCATGTCATATCAGGACTGTACATATCTTTATCCATCAGGCAGCCCTAACGGGGTGAAGTGATCCAAAACCAAGCAATAGAGTCCCTGCTAGAAACAGCACCCTCTCCAATAGGCAATAGACAATAACTAGGTGCCCCATATGAACCAAACATCAGCTACATGTGTGCAGGGGACCTAGGTCCAGATCATGCATGCTCCTTAGTTGACGTCTACGAAAGTCCTCATGTAACTGGGTTAGTTGTCTCTGTTGGTCTTCTTGTGAGGCTAAGATTCTGTCTTACACCAGACAGAATGGCTAAGATCAAATACTCAGGTGACAACCCATGCTGGGAGAGGATGTGGAGAAAGGGGAACCCTCCTCCATTGTTAATGGGAATGCAAACTTGTACAACCTCTCTGGAAATCAATCTTGTACTTTCTCAGAAAATTAGGAATGGTTCTACTTCAAGACACAGCTATACCACTCTTGGGAATACACCCAAAAGATGCTCCATCATACAACAAAGACATTTGCTTAGCTATGTTCATAGTGGCTTTATTCATAATAGCCAGACACTAGAAACAACCTAGATGTATCTCAACCAAAGAATAGATACAGAAATTGTGGTACATTTACACAATGGAATACTACTCAGCTATAAAAAGAAAGAAATCATGAAATTTTCAGGCAAATGGATAGAAATAGAAAAGATATTCCTAAGTGAAGTGACCCAGAAAAACGTATGGTGGTATGTACTCACTTACAAGTGAATATTAGACCTATAGTACAGAATAATCATACTACAATCCATAGACCCAAAGAAGCTAAGCAATAAGGAGGGCCCAAGGGAGAGTTCCTGAATGTCACTCAGAAGATGAAAGAATAGACAGCAGAAGTGGATGAAGAGAGGGAACTGGGCAGGAGATGGAATGGGGAAGGATACAAGGGTGAGGATCAGATGTGCGGAGAATGGGGGGTGGTGGAAGGTGAGAAGGCTGGGAACAGGAAGGGAAACTGAGAGGGACATTCCTTGGTCAAGCTGGAGGCCTGTTACAGGGTAGGCTGGAAGAATATGGGTGTGATTCTAGCAGAGACTCCTAACTGGGGGGTCAGAGATGGGAGGAGACATGAAGACCAAAGTGACCACTTCCTTGCCAGGACTACTGGAAGGAGGGGATTAAAAACCCACCAACAAATTCTGTGATTAAAAATTAGCCTGCCTACACAAAGTGTAGGGATAATAAGGGAACAAAGATAGAAAGTCCAAACAATAATTGGCACAACCTGAGACCCACATCATGGTAAAGAGCCAGCCCCTGACACTAATAATGGTACTCTGCTATGCTTTCAGACAGGAGTCTAACTTGATGGTCATCTTGGAGGCTCTAGCTAACAGCAGATTGAGACAAATGCTGGGACTTGCAGCCAAGCATTGAGTGGAGCTCTAGGGTTCCTATGGAAATGTTGGTGGGGGGAGATGGAAGGATCTAGAGGGGATAGGAACCTCTGTTGATCTTCTTGTGGAGCTTCTGATCCCTCTGGGTCCTTCTATTCTTCCTCATGTTCTTCCATAGGACTCCCCATGCTCTGCTCAGTGTTTGGCTATGCATTTTAAACTCTGAGCCATTTCCTAGCCCTTCAACTCGATTGCTTTTAATTATCTCTTTGTTGGTTCTGTCTTTTATTTTTTTCTTTGACAATTTTATACTTGTATATCATGTATACATCCACCCCAATTGGTTTATGAGAGGAATTTGGATATGTTGAGAGTTTCAAGGGAGAAGCCCCATGTTGTAAGCAGAGTTTAATGAGCTAATTAGATGGGTGGTTAGAAGGCCAGAATGTGAACAGAAGTCTAGATAGTAAAATGTGCTCATGAGGTTTCAATAGGGAATAAGAAATCTATTGGGAAGTGACCTGAAGGCCATTCACTTCTTTCTGTCAAAGAATCTGCCTACATTTACCTGTGTCTTCAAGTTTTCAGAGAAACTGAATTTAAAAGTAATGGCTTAATTTATTTGGGAGAAGAGAATCCATGAGATCATAGCAACTAGGCTCTCTCTCTCTCTCTCTCTCTCTCTATATATATATATATATATATATATAATATTATATATATATTATATGTATATATGTATATATAATATAATGTATATATGATTATTACTGGTTTTGGGTAGGTTTATAATTAAAATCAAGATTGAGAATGTAGCTTGAACAAATTTAAAATTACTAAATGAATGTTGGAGAAAAACATGTAGATACTGGTTTAAGAGATTAGAACCATGAAAGAAGAACTAAGCACTTTGTACTGAAACAAGAGGAAAGGAGCCTTGAGTATAAAACCCTACCCATGGTAAGCTAATTAAGGAAAACCACAAGTTCACTAAAAAGAAAGGTTATCTTCTGTCAACACCGTCACCCAGAAAAAATGTTTTTCAAGTTCAGCCACAGGGATACTCAGCAGATGCTACAGCCATGTTTGAAGTGGGCCAAGTTATATTTTGATATTGTGTCAAACCTAACCCTAATCAACACCCTAACCCTAACTCTAACTCTAACCCTAACCAACACCCTAAACCTAACCCTAACCAACACCCTAACCCTAACTCTAACTCTAACAGTAAAACAAACCTAACACTAAACTATCCCGAAATGGAACCAGAACCGTAAACCTAACCTAATCCCATTGCTAACTCAAACCCCTAACCCTAAACCTAATCCTAACCCTATCTGCAACTCTAAAGCTAATCCTAAACCTAACCCTAACCCTAAACTTAACCTGAAACATAACCCACACCCTAACCCTAACCTCTAACCCTATGCTAACCATAACACTAACTCTAACCCTAACCTGAAACCCAACATGAACCCTAAACCTTAGCCTAACCCTAACACTAACCCTTACCAAAACCCTGAACCTAACCCTAACATTAACCCTCACACCAAACCTAACCCTAACAATAACCCTAACCTTAATCCTAACCCTAACACGAGCCCGAACCTGAAACCTCACCATAACCTGCACCCTAACCCTCTAACACCAACCCTAACCCTAACACCTAGCCCTAACCCTAACCCTCTAACCCTAACCCTACCAATAACCCAACTCCCCTAAAACCATGACCCCTAACCATAATCTAACCTTAACTGTAACACTAAACCTAACCCTCTAACACTAACCCTAACCCTAATCTTAATCCTTACACTAACCCTAACCCTCGTCTAACCCTAATCCTAACCATAACCCTAACTCCAACCTTAACCCTAACCCTTGTCTAACACTAACCCTAATCATAAACCTAACCCTGCCCTAATCCTAAACCTAAGACTGTAACCCTAACCTTAAACCTAAGACTGTAAAGTTAACCCTAACTTAACCCTAACCCAAACCCTAAATGTAATCCTAACCCTAACCCCAAAACTAACTCACACCTTAACCTTTATGCTAAAACTAACCCTAACTTTAACCCTGATCTGATCCCCAACCAGAACCTTAAACCTCACCCTAACCCTAACACTAACTTGAAACTACTCTTATCACTAATCCACACCATAATAAACCTAACCCTCACCTTATCCCAACACTAACCTGAACTCTAAACCTAACTCAAACCCGAGACCGAATTGTACTGCTAAAATTAACTCTAACTATAACCCTAAACCTAACTCTAACCCTCACACTAATCCTAACCCTAAGTCTAAACCTAACCCTAACCTGAGCCAGAAACTGAAACCTCACTCTAAACCTAACCCTTAATCCTAACCCTCTAACCCTAACCTTATCCCTAACCCCTAACTCCATAGCCCTGTAACCCTAACCCTCATCTAACCCTGACCCTAAACCCAACCCTAACCCTAGCTCTAACCTAACCCCAACCATAAACCTAAAACTGTAACCCTAACCCTATCCTTAACTCTAATCATAATTCTAAAGCTAACCCGAAACCTAAACACACCATAACCCAAACCCTATCCTTAACCCTTATGCTAAACCTAACCCTAACTTTATCCCTAATCTGAACCCCAACCTGAACCTTAAACCTCACCATAACCTTAAACCTAACACTAACTTGAACCCTACCACTAACACTAACCAGTACTGAAACCCTAAACCTATCTCAAACCCTAACTCTCACACTAAACATAACCCTAACACTAACCCTAACCCTAACACTAAACTGAGCCCGAACCTGAAACCTCACCATAACCAACATGGTAACCCTAACCCTAACCCAAACCCTAACCATCATTTAACTGTAACTATAACTCTAATCTTAATCTGAACTCAAACCCTAATCCTAACCCTAACCTGATCCGTAACCTTCTAACTCCAAACCTAATCCTAACCGCTAACTCTAACCCTAACCCTAACCATAACCCTATCCTTAACCCCCTAAACCCTTAACCCTAACCATAACCCTAATCCTAAACTTAACCATAAACGTAGCCCTAACCTTAAACCTAAACCTAACCTGAAATTTAACCATAACTCTAACCCTAAAATTTACACTAATCCTATACCAAACCTTAATCCAAAGCTCTAAACCAATCCCAAACCCTAACCTTAACCTAAACCTAATCCTAAATCTAAGCATAACCATAACCCGATTGGTAACCCTAACCCATAACCTTAATCTTAATCCTAACCCTGTCTTGAACCCTAACCCTAACCATACCTGAAACCTAGCCCACACCATAACCCCAACCCTAACCCTAACCCTAACTGTAATCCTAACCTTAAAACTAACCCTAACCCTAAATCAAACTGTAACCTTAAACCTTAACCTTACCCTAAACCTAACACTAATCCTAGTCCTAAATGGAACCCTAATCCAAAATCCTAAACCCATCCATAACCCTAACCCTAACCTTAACCCTAACACTAACACTAAACCTAATACTAATCCTATCCCTAATGCTAACCCTAACTGAAATTCTAACCGTAACCTGAAACCTAACCCATACCATAACCCTTCCCCCACCAATACCCCAAACCCTTTTCCTAACCCTAACCTTAACCCTAACCCTAACCACAACCCTAACTCTTATTCTTTAACCCTAACCTCTAACCCTTACCCTAACCCTAACTCTAAACCTAACCTGTTGGTATAATGTTCTTTTGGAATGTGTAAATTTACCCTTGTTCATTCAAATGTTGATTTCTTCCCCCACCATCTGGTTTCAATCTGGACATTGCATTGTCCAGATAGAATAAGCATCACCTGTCTCAATTTTGTGTAAACAAGCCACCATTTGTTCTCTGTATGTCAATTAAAACAACCAGGCACAATGCTGAGCAATGGAGAGGATAGGGTGGGACATCCTGGTCCAGAGTGGGAGGAAGAGAAAGGAAGCAGGAGGGGAGAGGAGGAGATACCACAGGAGAGGTCTTGGAACCACATGGGGAGATAATGGGACCTTATATATGACTAAAAGCAAGTATAATAGGTAAAATCTGAATGATAGGAAACTGCCAGTTTGGAGGTTTAGCATGGAATAATCATTGCCCAGTATTGTGCTCTAGGTTAATTAAAATCATTCTAGTCTCTGTGTGGTGATTTGGGTATAGAGCTGGTTTAGGAATAACCTCATTTAACTAAAAGATATATCAATAGTAAATATCATTACGCCCCAACAAATGGCACCCAACTAATTTAAGTATCCATACCCTTTAAATCATACTTTAACCTAATTTGGTGGGGGTGGGGATAAGTTCCCAGTGATACAACCCAAACTTAAAACCTAAAAACTTCCAGGTCAATTACTGTCTCTTTAAGAGAGACTCTTAAACAGGCCCTGGAGCAAAAGACAGCCTCCTGTGGGCAGACCTGAGACTTAACATAACAAAACTGGCTGCGGCTACAGTATCTCAGGAGGGTACAGAGGCATGGCTCCTTTATACTTTGGCTGGGAGGCAGACAGACTTCTAGACAGAGCTTGGTCTAAAATTGCTTCTAAAATTAAAAAAAAAAAGGCACGGCAGAGGCAATCCCTTTTGGCTTTGTTTTGGTTGTCATAGTCATGGATATGGTTACAATATGTTTAATGGTGATGGCTCTTCTCCATGCCTTCTCCAAGAAAGTTCAAGGAGAAAATGGGGGAAAAGCCAAGGATTGGAATACTAAATTACAGACAATAGAAAGGGCACTCTTCCTAATAAAAATTAGATTAATAATGGCTAAAATTCAAATCTCTCTGGCTGTCAGCTCTTTCTGGTAATGGTCCACTAATTCATGGTAATAACAACTAAATTCCAAGCTATTCCAAGCTGGACCTGGGCTTTGCTTGATGCAGACTAAATTGGCACAACTGACTCCCAAATTAAAATTTTCTTGTCTCTTTGCTTGATTTTCATTTAAGGCTTTGAGTTACAATGATATGAATTTGACGAAAAATATTTGAACAAGTTGCTGAAGGCACATGCCTTTAATCCCAACACAAAGTAAAAAGAAACAGGCAGATCTCTGAGTTCCAGATCACTCTAATTTACATAATAAAAGCCAGGATGGCAACTCCTGCTGTT